>JAPZEB010000015.1:6120565-6154355 GCA_029783705.1 Chaetodon striatus | reverse complement strand
GTTGTAAAATCAGAACGTTTTCTTGGTGGGCGAAGCTTCATTTGGCTCCAACATGGCAGCTGCGTCACAAATGTTCTCTTTTACAGCTAAACAGGGCACTAAAATATGTTTCTGAAGTAAAAAAAACGGGTAATACAGGAACAAAATCTTGATTCATATTTAATCAGTGCTGCCTAGTTTGACAGTCTGACTGCAATTCACAAACTGTGATTGATATTACTGACAGCTGCGTTAGAGACTCCTCGGCTCTGATTGGTTGTTTTCCAACAGCCGTGGTAGATTCTAGCACCACGAGGAGGCAGAGAGCATGATGTTTTCCACAATTTTTCTGTCTCATGTACTACTGTCAGGATACAGTGACAGTTTCAGCAAATATGACAAAAACAAAAAAAATAATTATAGTGACCAACTGCAGCTTTAAGATGAGTAAGACATGAAATAAAACCTTATATGATGGATGGATATATGTCAAAAGACGTTCAACATTTCTCTGTTCTCGGGCATGTGAGTGAAATGTGGGAAGTATTAAAAATCTTACTGAGTAAAATTTGTGAATGCACCTTAAATGTAAGACATAGGAAAATGAGTTATAATTATAAGAAAAAAAAGACCCTATTGAGGCCTAAATAAGCCAGTTTGTACCAGTGGGGCATTTTTTTAAATTTTATTTTACCAGCCTTCTCTTTCCAGAGATTCCCTCTGGTCATGATACTCCAGATTCTTGTGGCTGAATTGTATTGAACTTTTGGGTGGGACAGTTTTCAGCTGATGGCAAAAATCAAACAAGTAGGCTGTCAGAAGTTAGGACACATACACAGACACAGTTGTGCACAAGCAGAAAGGGAGAGACAGGGAGATACAGAGAGAGGGACAGATAGAGAGAAGGAGCCTGTTCCCTGAGCTACCTAGCTGCTAAACGCTGAAGAGAGGAGAGTGAATTTGGACTGACATCCCAGTTATTGCTCATGACATTTGTGCATCGTCCAGGCGCATATGCGCAGTAAAAGCCGCACCTAGGGGAGGTTTTGTGTGTGTGTATGTGTGTGTGTGTGTGCACTGATGAGCTAAGCCCAGCTGAGGACAGACAGTGAATGAATAATAAAGTGTGTCAAACCTGACCTATGCGGTCACTCTACTTAGACGTTCCCTCGTTTGACCACCAACCTCGCCTCCGTCACACACAAACACACACACAAATACAAAACACAAAGCCTCCTGTGTGAGCTAACTTCAGAATGAGGAGATGCCAGTGAGTGCCTTTGTTTTCTCCAGCTTTAACATACAGTAACTATTGAACTGTGAAAGTGAATTGGACAGGGATCAACAATATAATATAGTTTTGACAGCCTTTGAAGCGCATCCGCTCTGCCCCCACGCTTTTGCTGATTGCCCCAGAGCCCTTTTTCTCCTCTGCACAGCCATACTGTGGCATTTACAAGGTACAGTGGGCAGCAAAACGCACATTAGAAACAAGTAAGCATACAGGGAGAGAGAGGGGGAGAGAGGGAGGTACTGTGAGTGAGGCACAGGCCGAATCATGTCATATGGTCTAGTGAAACTGTGATATGGTAGTAAATTAAAAGCTTGGAAAACAATGGTCTGTAGCTGGTGAGCATATAGGGCAAACACCGATGTACACAATTAATCACTCAACTACTCAAAGTGTATATAAATATGCTTTGACTATCTATTCCCATTGACTATATAAAAATAATGGTGTAGCTACCATGACGTCACCTATTGGTGTGTGGAATCTCATTTTGGCATTCTGGCCATCACCATCTTGGATTTTTTGAGCCAGAATGAGCCATATTTTGATGAGAGGTTGGAGCAGTGGAGGAGTGAGGGGTAGATCTGACTTACAGGGTGTGTTCCGAATCACATACTTTTTCTTTTCACTTTTAGTATGTACTGCAGCTGCCCTTAATAAGTGAAGACTGTTGCATGCAGTAGCACACAATCAGGACATCCTACTGTCTCATAATATGACGCCCTGAACTTTGTGACTCTTTCTTTAAGATAAGATATAAGAGATAAGGGAAAAACGGCACTCACTGAGTTTGCCAGAAACAGAGATCAACTCGGAGAGCTCTGCAATTATTACTTTGCAATATATGTAATTTAACTTAAAGTTATGACTGCAGAGATTGTAGATTATAACATATGATATTTGCGACAGTGAAATTACATCTGCATTACACCTCTGTCACTGTTATTTTTATAATGGTGTTGGTAATATTTTTGAGTATTTTGTTCACTTAAACAACTAAAATTCCTATTATTACTATTCAACTGGTCATCAGTTGCTTGAATGCACTGTCATCCGTCATTACGACTTCTGACAGCTGTCAATCGGCTGTCAGTCAGCCGTCATCTGTTTGCAGCTCAGTGGATGTAACATATCTTCCACTCTGCTGAGGATTGTGGGTCAGAATAGCCAGAAAAGCATGCTGGCTTGCATACTGCAAAATCGGACCGGAGGTAGTAGAACATCCTGGTATTTTTGGCATACTGCATTTGACATACTATGTATTAGGACATACTAAATCTTTTTCTGGCATACTATATAGTATTGGAATGCACAGATAGACTGTGCCTCACAGTCAGTCAAAGTGGCCACGCCCTTAAATGCATAACTTTAAGCCTTAATAAATTGCAAACGGGTGAGTTATATAAAGGTTCACCCCCGTACAATTGTCATGAATGGGAAATTAGCTATAGAGACTGAAACAATTTTTCTGAACCAGGCTGTAAAGTTGTGTATTTTAAAGATGCTGTTCTGGAGATTGGCTCATTTTTTAAGCCAGCCTTAAGAGGTCAACACCAGATAGACATTGGTTTAATGGTAGTTAATGGGGGGTAAAACTAGGTAGATTGGTTAGTTCTAGGGTAGAAAGTGGATATATTTCCTGGCAAATAGGTGGGAATACTGTAAACAGTCAGAAAAAGAGGTCTATATTCCCCATATACCTGCGTATACCCTCCACTACACCACTGCAGACAAATAAAAGTGTCGTCGTACAGTGTTGGCCACCATGACATCTGCAGCAGCTTCACTGCTCCCTCTCCAAGTCTCTGGGACTTACAAATAAGTAGGGTGAGCACTCACAAATTTCCTTTGTATGAAATCAATAGCAACAGTCTGCTGCCACAAATGTTTGTCTCGGGAGTGTGAACACACACACTGCGGAGGGCAGACCAAAAACATCCCTGTTTTTCTGAACACTGTTGCTATTGATTTAACAAAAATGAAAGAATTTGTGAGTGGATCTTTGCTGCTGGCTGGTAGTAACCCTTAAAGACTTCAAGAGACTTAATACAAGGGCAACAATTAGAGCTGGTTCCTGGCTTTGTTCTGCCCTTGGAGGGATGAACATCATTCTTCAAAAAGATATCCCTGCTGACCAACACATCAGTCCAAAATCTCCCAGAGCTTTGCAATCTGGTCGAGATCTGGTGAGTGTAAGGGCATATTTTCATCATTTTCACACTCATCTAACCAGTGCATGAACTGCACCAGTACCTCTTGCTCAGATTCTGTCCAACCACAGCATGTTTCTCTGTATACAGCATCTTTACAGTGAATATAGGTGCTCATGGTCAGTGTTGGGGAGTAACTAGTAACATATAACGGAGTTATATAATTAATTAGAGAATAAATGTAATTGTGATTAGTTACAGTTATTGAGGAAAAATCTGAAATTAAATCAGTTACTAATTAAAATGTTGGTGATGTTTAGTCTTCCGAATGCTCAGAGTGCTTCAACACTACCTGTCACATTCACCCATTCACACACACATTCACACACTGGCGGCTGAGGCTACCATACAAGGTGCCACCTGCTACTCCATTCATTCGCACTCACACAGCAATGGAACAGCCATCAGGAGCAATTTGGGGGTCAGTATCTTGCCCAAGGATACTTCGACATGCAGGCTGGAGCAGCCGGGGATAGATTCACTCATCTTCCGATTAGTGGACGACCCGCTCTATCCCTGAGCCTGGTTCTGCTGGTTTGCATCTTTTTGCCATGCAGGAATTCCTTATTTTGGCATATTTCTAAACATCAC
This sequence comes from Chaetodon striatus, assembly GCA_029783705.1. Lineage (NCBI taxonomy): Eukaryota > Metazoa > Chordata > Actinopteri > Chaetodontiformes > Chaetodontidae > Chaetodon > Chaetodon striatus. The sequence goes on along the minus strand of JAPZEB010000015.1, from coordinate 6,150,284 downwards.
CCAAGTAGCCTAGTTAAAGCCAATTTGAGAGCAACACTCATGTTTTTAGAACATTTCAACTTTTTTGCCCAGTTTAAAACATTTGTGTGAAAAGAAATCAAAAAGTTATCAAATTAAATAGGTTTAAATTCTTTGATGCAGTAATTAAATAATGATATAAATTACTAGATTTTAAACAGGTTAACTAGTAATCTTTAATCTATTACTTTTCAAGTGTAACCTTTTCACCATTGCTCACAGTGTCATTAATCTTTCTGGCAAAATGGGTCCTGCTCATACAAACCGCAATAGGAGGCTTTTGAAGTATAATGTGTAGTCGAGTCCAGCTAAAAAGCTACATTTTAAATTTATATTTCTGCCATCACCGCACATTTTTATGTCTTGTACAAAGACACCTACATTTGTCTTGCTTTAAAGTTGTCAGCTATATGTCCAAGTCAATATAATGTGGGAATATCACATTTACTCCTTAGGCTCAATTTCTGGCCTAAATACCTTCTGTAGTTTACTGAGTGATTTTTCAGGCACGTGACTAATAAAAGCCACTTCCTGTATAAATAAAACACCAGACTCTTAGCAGCTAATTATCGCCACCTGCTAACTACATCAAATAGATCATTCCATATTAAAAATCCTATGCAGGCATTTTCCGGTTTGTTTATATGACGTCGGCATTAGGTCAGCCAATGAGTGAGCTCAGAGAGAGCGGTACGGACCAATGGAGAGGCAGGAGGCGGGCACTGTGATGTCCGTAAATCAAGTGTGTCAGTCTTCGCGAGCTTGACTGGAGGAGAAAGGAGGGGCGTTTCAAACATTTGACAGCCATGCCTGAAATTGGGTGAGTGTTCAAACTACAAAGATAAAGATAACAAATAAACATGGCGGTACATATGTGTGTGAAAAACGGCTTTGAGATAACTGTGTTTGATTTAAAGGCGCAATTTTAGCGCCACACGCCCCAAAAGTCACTTGACGTCATACCAATTAAATGAAAAATGGGCAAAAGTTAGAGCATACAACAGTACCTTCATTATCATGACTGCAAGTTAAGCAGGCTGTTTTTACAAGTTATTTACTATCAAACAGCAGTTGTACTAATAACTAAAAGTACAAGCTGCAGCCAAATTGAGCTAGTAGATGTCTCAACTTTGCTTGTTATTTAAAGACATGAGAAATTAACCAAAATGTGTATGCTAGCTAATTAGCATTCTTTTTTTTTGGCCATGTATTTGTAGGGGAACCAGCTGTAAACCTGTAAGTTGAATGTGTCAACAAACAGTTGCCTTCTTACACATGAAATAGCACAGAGCAGCATTAGCTATATACTGTAGCTATGTAGCTGCTAAATCCTCCTCTATGTTCCAGACTGCTGGCTGCAAACTTTTTGTCGCTGTTTGGAGCTGGACAGGTAGCATTTACAGCTTTTTACAGTGAAATTGGGGCGGAAAACCAAAACAATTACCTGAAAGAGGCTAAAATGCTCGATAGAGCTGAAGAGTCAAGTGATATTTCTCTGTGGTTTTGTCACCACAAGTGACTCCTTTCACATTACATGTAATTATTTCATCCTGGTAACAGTTGCTATAGGGAATGGGAATATTTCGTCATCAGCAGTAAGTCGACCATTTTCAAAGGATAAGGGTGAGGGGTCATAAACCTGGCGCGTCTTTAACAGCCTGAAAAATGTGAGGTTGGGCGCTGGGTGCTACTCTTGTTCCTTTTCTGTGCCAGCTTTAAGAAGCGGGTTGCGTCACTGTATAGCCTATTTACCTGAAATCCGGAGTGCAGAGCTGATCTTCTTCCAGATGCTGTTTGTGTGTAGGCCTCTTGTCTGTGACACAGATGTAAAGCTCTGGGTAGCCCTGCTCTTAAATTACTAACGTCTTCTTCATATTTATCACAGACTAATATTTATGGAAGACGGTAAAGATATCTTTCGGGTGTGATTTGTTGTTCTGCGTCACATGACATGCAGTGTGCGCTGCTACGTTCCATAAGTTGACCTCTATTTATCTCAGGGTGCTGCCATCGTGCCCTGAAAACAGGCGCTTGGTTACGCATGTGTGCTGGGTCTCTGGCGTTGAATTGAAAACATTGAAAACAATGAGTTTGAGGGCACAAAAATGGCGACATGTGTCCGACCCTTAAGATTGCCATCTGCCGGCTGTTAAGTGTCAAGAAGAAATGCTGAACTAACACAAAGATTTTAAGTTTTTTCATTGCTGACAGACATAGGCGTAAACACCAAACACCAGATAGACATCAGAGACTGTAACATTAATGTGTGGCAAGCTGTCAAGGTCCTTTGACCATTCTATATCTCCTAATTCTTTAGAATTGAGATCATTAATAAACTTCAGTTGTGTAATATTCCTCTCCTTGCCTCTGCCCAAAGTGTTACTTTATATGGGCATTTGTCTCTCGTGCATATATACATTTCTGATGACGAATGATTGACAGATGATAGATGATATAACCGGCAGCTACTGTAGCTACAGACACTAATTCATCCAAGACGGCGGTACTGCTCCAGAATGCTCAGTGATTCCCATTCCCTATAGCTGACTGATTACTAACCTACTAGTTCCCGGTGGAGCCCAGCTCTGTGGGCAGTAGAAACTTGGCTTGCTCAAGCAGCTATATTAAATGAATAATAAAGCTTTGTGGGGAGTTGACATGCATAACAACTCCTGATACTGACACATTAAAAGTTATTCATCATGACAGTCTACAGCTGGATCTTGCTTTAGGGCATATTCTCCCACTGTGCTTTCAATCCTGTTTGCAAATTTAGCTCTTACCAATGTAGCTGCACCACTGTACAGTAATACCCACAGAGCTGTGGGACCACTCCAGACTGTAATCGTTAATTCTGGGGATGCTAATGAAATCTCATCATTATGATGTATCATAAAGATAACGTTAGATTTATTATTGTTGTAGCCTTTTGATACATTATGTGTTAGAAGTTGACATCTACTTTGAGTTTGGGGAAGTTTGGAGATGCTGGCTGGCCTGCTGTGCCGTTGGTGGCTGTTTTGGCTCGGTGGAAGTGCCTGTTCTGGAGAGGAAACAAATTGATGTCTCCTCCCCTTGGTGCCTCAGCCTTGTGTAATTTTCCCAAACTTGGTGTGCATGTGTGTGTGTCTATGTGTGTGTGCGCATGCATGTGTGTGTAATGTGAAGTGAAGTGAAGAGAGAGAGCGGGAAAGAGGTGGAGTGGCGAGAGAGAGACAGAGAAGTGACACAAATCAATGTGAGCACCCAAACCACCATCACCAGCAGCAGCAGCAGCCTCCCCGACCTCCATCACCTCTCTGCCTTTACCAGGGAGGGACGGATAGAGACAGAGGCACAGGAAAGACAGTCTCCTCAAAAACACAGCATCCGGTAAGTCCTACCACAGACACAAATACCTCCCACCATACACAACTTATGGAAGCGATGGCAACAAGGGTGCGCTGGCAGTGTGACTCGGCTCTCCAAGGCGCAGAGCGCACAGAGCAGGGCAGACAGTCGTGGCTGAGCGCCTTTTTTCTGCTTCTCCCGTGCATCAGCTCCTCTGCGCTGCCTCTGTCACTGCTGCCGCTGCTGCAGGAAGGAGGAAATAACGCTCAGAACAGGACAGCGAGAGAGCCGCTGCCGGTCCTCCTCCATTCATATGTTTTAAAGCCTGCTGGGGATTAGGGATTGGATTGAGGGAGGCTTTTTTCCGCCAATCACCACCCTGTCTCTCGGAAAGCAAGAGAGAGCTGGTGGATGAGTAGGGGAGAGAGTGAAAGATAGAGAGGTAGTACAGAGGTAGCTCTCTGTGAGACATGACATGCATATCACTTAAATAACCATGTGGAAACTTAGAATTTGTCTGTGGTATTCACCGATATTGTTACAGAGTCCCAATGTGGGTTTAACTGTGTGTCTTTGGTATCTAATAGTGAGTTTCTATGGAACTTTATGGGCTTTTGTGAAGGATGATGATTGTGATTTTGTGGGTGTTGAATAAAGTTTGACTGTGTCACATATACTGTAAATTTTAGCATATATATGCACTTTGATGTCTTGACTAGAGTTTAAAATTAAGTTCTGCAGTTTCAGCGAGGATTATTTAAACTTGGATTTGTAAAGAATGAGCTACAGATGGGTTTAAGATTTTCAGCAGGATTGTGCACGATATGAGTATCTCCCGATTTGATACTATCAAGCTACTTTTTTTGCCGATTTGATATGTGTTGCAATTTGATATTACGATTTATTTTTATATTACGATCAATGAACATATCATGTCAGTCACGTCTTTTGACATCTTATTCAGCAGCATCATATACTTCATGGAAAAGTGGTAATTAAACTAATAACTGTTTTAATAGTCTTATTTTTAACAAATTTATTCCTGTGACGCACTTTGTGACTTCTCTCCGTGAAAGGTGCTATTCTAAATAAATTTTACCTACTTACTAAAATGTACATGTACAATAGAATAAGTACAAAACATGCTTTTTTAAGTGAACTTAAACTGCTACTTTTAGCAGTCCCTGCTCATCTTGCAGTGTTTCCCCATACACTGATTTATTTGTTGCAGCCACCACAATATTTACTTTGACTGCCACTTACTTATTTTCTATTTTTGTGGTATTTAAAATGGATAAAATCTTATTTCTATGTACACCTGGGCGCGGTCCATCTGCCTCAATCCCTGCAGCTAGGAGACTATTTGTGGGAGGACAGCGGAGCGGAAAGGGAGCCTTAGTAGTGGCTGTAGCAACTCAAATTCAGCTAGCTCACTCCCCAGTGCTGGGGTCACAGTGGGCTGGGTCTAACCTGTGTGACAGCAAAGTCTGCTGATCTTGCGAGGAGATGGCGTTAGGCTTGCTGAATTTGAGTTGTTATTTGAGCAGGTGAAAGTTTTTGAGTCCTTGGGCTATCCAACATTGTCTGCTTTCTTACTTCAACTTTGTTTTTCTTGAAACTGATACGATGCCATGCTACAGTACTTATAGACTCCCACAATCAAAGCGGCAAAGTATTTTCACCTCTGCATTTGAATTCCGTCAATTCAGGCATTACAAAAAATTGTAAAAAAACGATTACGATACTTAAGTGAATCGATTATACTTTCACCCCTAGCATTTAACTTGCTGCGAGTGATTTTTTTTTTTTAGGTCCTGTTTATACGACAACGATTTCAACTGAAAACAGTAAACTTAAGTTGCGTTTTGGCTGATCGTTTACACGACAACGGCATTTTGGGTGCCTGAAACAAGACATTTTGAAAACAGATTCCAGAGTTCAATTTTTTGGAAATGGCACCGTCTCCATTGTCATGTAAACTTGCAATATGCAATTCCTCTGAAAATGGAGATGTGAGTTTTTTGGGCTTGTTTCTGAAGTGGAGTTGCTTATTTGGGCTTGCCCTCTAAATGTCGCCTTTCTCTATATATAACCGTCTAATAAGTTATTTAAACGCATGATAGTATGTCGGACTGCAGGATGTTTCCACAGCTCTGCTCCCTCCGCCCCTCGCCTTCTCCGCATACACACAGGTGACATTCACTCAGTGAGACTTTTCACATTTAAATTGTGCGATTAATGGAGGTTCATTAACTATTTCGCTAACAAGTGGGCGAAATATGGAACTGATGCAATAAAGATTTGTAGGAAGAGAGAGGATTAAAAGATTTGACTTCAAGAGGGGGACGATTGAAAGGCAGTGTGCACATTCAGATTATGTGTGTGTGTGTGTGTGTGTGTGGGGGGGTTGCTTCTTTTAGGCTTGTTTCCATAGCCGTGGTTGCTTTTTTCTTTCCCAGGTTCTGGCAACACTTTTCCAGTCTCTAAGCATGTGCGAGAAAGTCGACCATCATAACAACAATGGTGGACTCCAGAGCTCTGTTTGTGCTGCTCACACTAATGAATTTATCAACGCTTCTCTAGCAAAGTGTAGATTTACTGTAGCAACTCCACCTCATCGTCCATCCAGACAAACATTAATGCAGTTGCCATTTTGTTTTTTATACATCATCGCTCTGTAGAAAAAAGCAAATGTGAACAGGCGTGTGCTGTTTCATCACAAAGTCACACCACCAACTACTGGCCTGGCATGTATACTACAGCGTTTTTGGTCATTTTTGCAGATCCGTGTGCACAGCGATTGTTATTATTGTTAGCACCACCAGCTGGTCAAGGTTTTTACTCATCCAGTGAAAGATCTCAACATCTACTGGATGGATTAGCACATAATGTTGTACAGACATTTGTTTTTTTAATAAAGAAAAATATAAAAGTTAAATTAATTAAAAAATAATTTTAATAAAAGCCAAACAAGCAGACATCGGAGTTATACAGTTTCAGTGTAGCAAAGATGTGCATACCCGCCTTAAATGCAGGATACACTTTTGAGGAAAAGTTTAACATCTTATATGTTTTCACCCTCCTAAAATGCCATGTAATAGTACATAACCTTATAATGAGCCAATCATCCAGTTCACACCCTTTGTGTTTGCGTGTGTGTCAAATTCTCCTGCCGTTTCCTTTCTAACAAGCCTTACATGTCTCGGCGTCCTGCCAGCTAATGCCCGTCTTTATGTCTTGAGCGCTGTGTGTGTAAGTGTGTGACTGCGGCCGCGGTAACTTCCTGTAGCGGTGTGCCTTGTTCATTAAGAGTTTAGAGACAAACTTTGCTCTCCGTCTTCATTGACAATTTGAGGAATCGTAGGAGCCTGCTGCTGTAAAAATCAAAGCTGTTAGTCTGAAGAAACTCCACCGTAAAACTGTGTCCTGTTGGTGCAGAAACTCTGCTCCTGTGTGATGTACTGTTTCACTAAAACAAACTCTTGAACCATTTGTTTTATTGAGCAGTGTTGTTTTAGACCATTAGCAAGGGCTGAACTGACCCTACAGAACATTATTGAGGCAAAATCATTTGTCTGCATTAGAGAGATCTAACTTTGATTTATACAGTACATAACAAATGGGAAAGATCAAACTGCTTCACTTTGATTTCTTACATATTGCACTCACAGCTATGGATTTTATTATTAAGCCTATTCTCTTCTGTGCTATTCTATATTCAGTTTTGTGCTCAATTATTTGAAGAGCAAACCGTAGTCATTGCTGAGTCATACTGTAACTGCACTAAATGTGAAGTCTGTTTGTTATTTACAGTCATACAGTATCAGTTGCCAAGCAGCGGTGGATATTGTTATCGGTCCGCAGCATCAGGGATTGGTTTCCGCTCCGTTTTAGACAGATGAAAACATGCACTGTACACAGAAATACGCACACACAAACACTCTGTGTTTTGGTGTGTTTGTGTGCGCTTGTGGTGAGTGTGCGCAAGTCCTGAGGCCCACAGAGCGAGACACATTGTTAGACGCAGGTAAGAGTCAGACAGAGAAAGACATCTGTCAGTCTCTGAATGGTATTTTCCCAATGCAACTGATGAGATGTGTCTCTCTCTCTTTCTCTCTCTCTCTTTCTCTCACACACACATGCAAACACACACACACACCTACACATACATATACCAGAAGAGGGCTCAGGTGAGAAAGCCATGTGTGTTTGAGTGTCAGTGCTTTAACGGGGTGTTGATCTCGAACAAGACAGGAAGCAGTAAACAAATCCCCCAACATGTGGCGGCTTGCTGGAGCATATCCCTCCCTTCTTCTCTCTCTATCACAGTATGTTTGTGTGACTTATGGCGTGATGAAATATAACAGCTGAGTGAAAATTGGAACAGTTCTTCAGCCTCGCAGGGATGTTAGTACACTTGAAATGGAGTTTGTTTTCGGGGAAGAAATTGTGCAATAAACAGCAATCAAAAACACATTTGTCGAACAATATCACAGGCTGACAAATCAGTCTGTTAAACAATTGAGAAGTGGATTTGGATGCTTTTGTCACTGAAATAATATTGAATCCAACATGACCTCTCTGAAATAGCTGTAAGTGTTTAATTTATGATGGGCTGTCCATATTTGTAGATCATAGTCTTGTGACTTTTAATGGAATTTAGTTAGGACGATACTATCATATCTTGTTATGGTTTTACAAAATGCTGTTGTGCTATTGAATTATTTGTTGCATGCAACATATTTATTTTGCCTAAATCAACAGAATAAAATCTTCACACAGATAGCTCCCAGTGCAACAACTTTTTAACATATTAGTGGGATATGGTCATTTTGGATTCTGTGACTTTGCCTATATCTCCCACATTGTGATATATAATATCAGTTACACAAAAATGTTATCAGTATTGTGATATGAAATTCAGCCATATTGCCCAGCCTCTCCTAGAGGTTTGCAGGTCAGCCCCTCCAGAGGTGTTTATTTAAACATGTCGTCCGACTACATTTAAAGTCAAAGATGTTTTATACAGTACTTGTTCCCAAAGTGGTTGTTAATGGAAAAAAAAGTGGGGATTAACTTTCTTATTCCAGCACTCCTGGCTGATTGCTCCTTTAACATAAAACATTTGCAAAGCCATTTTTTTAAATGTTTTGAAAGGTTCATTCTTAACTTCTGTATTTGCTCGCTGGCAGTCTTCTTCTCTGCCTTTCCTGGCGTAGTACTGTTACTGCATATTGCATTACTGTGACTAACTGTCAGTCAGTGAAATAGCGTTTTTTTTTTTTTTTTGAGTGGATATAATAAATTCATTAAAAAATGTGCTATATGTGGCTCTGATTTAGCCCCCCTGTCTGCAGCCATCACTCTGTACCCTCACTTAGTGTCCTGCCCACAACATTATCTGGTTGGTTACACGTCACAAGTAATTGCCAATCAACACAGACGGCGAAGACAAAGACTGGAGATGCTCGGATGAGCGAGAGGACGTGGAACTGTGTGTCCAACGCAAGACAGCGGATATTTCTGAAGTTGCGATCACGATTTCTAGTACTGAATTTAAAAAAACACCCTATGTTTCAGTTGGTAATCTTCTGTAGACACAATACCTAATTTCAGTTGTATGAATACGAGAACGTCAAGGAGGTCACAAGAGAATGAGACTCCACCAGGATGCAGCAAGACATGTGACCAGATTATCGTAGTTTATATGATTGCAACACAGTGATGTTACAGATATTTCATACACACGATGTATGTAATGTGGACTTGCTAATGTGCATTCAACCCGTGTTGCACCATTCATAAGAGCGCCATCTCGACACTGGTTGTAACTGTGAGTAGAGAATCCAGTCTGTAGTGTCGTTCATTTATTCACTGATAAACCAGAGATGTGTGGGGCACTGTAAAGTCCATAAAAAAAACACCACCAAACCGCACACATCTCTGGTTTATCAGTAATTAAAGGAATGACACTGCAGACTGGTTTGAAAAAAACATAAGAATAAGACTGTAAATTTTGAGTGAGCATTAAGTTAAAAATCCATGCCATCACAGTCCTAGTTAACGTATGCAAACAAAATGGAGTCCCACTCATCAACATTGCTCTACAGCATCTTAAATGATCAGAACCTCGATTTTAGCTCTTTGATAGTCATCTTTTTTTTTTAAGTGACATTTTTAGACATTTAATGATAATCTAGTTGATGGAAACACTCCATGTTGTAAATGGAGTCAGTATCCTGTTTTTTAGTGTCCTGACTTTTAAAATATCAGGGATGATTCGGTTGATACTGAATTGCAGCCCCTTTTATTTAATCCACCTCTTATTTCCTAAGTGATTGGTACAAATTCAGAGTTTTACCTGGTTTCACCTCATTGCTGTACTTCATAAAAGCTTAAGTGCCTGCCTAAGTACACACTTTGTACATTGAGTCTCCTTGTCTTTCTCTCTCCTTTGTAGTCTGTACCCATGTTTTGTTCTTTCTCTCTCTCTATCCATTTATCTAATGATCTATCTATCTTTTTCCCTTTCTCTGCATCTCTCTGCAGACTTTGGACGAGGCTGAGGAGTGCGCTGCCAAGACGTATGAATTATTAGACTAATGGGCTTAAGTGGCTTGTCCTAACATTGTCTCCCTCAACACATAGTCATACAGAGGCTTAGGAGAATACACAAAGCAAGAATAAAAAATTAGAATGAAACCAAAATACCAGCCCCCTCCTCTCAGTTGTCTCCTTTTTTTTTTTCGAGGTCAGGATTAAAATTCATCAGAAGGAGCCGTTAACTTTCCCCCTCTCTCTCTCTCCTTCTGCTCTCCCCCACCTCCTCCTGTGTCTCCTCTGTTGTGTAAGCGCGAAGTGATCCATTGTTATTAAATTGAGAGATGAGCCGCACGCTTCCATTCCCTGTGGAGGCTTTTAGTAAGTGAGCTGTTACAATATTTGGCTTTAAAAGATGGCAAATCTCCTTTAAGATAGAGAGTGAAACTGGGACAGATAAGCTACAGTGTATGTAGCAGGATGAGAAGACGCTGGTAGGGATGAACAGTTGAAGGAAAAAAGGAGAGATAGAACAGTCTTGTGTGACATAACACTGAAGGCCTCATGAGCTTAGTATGAGCTTTGGTCTTTGCTAGTCAATACTTAGTAGCTTTTAGTGTGTGTGTGTTTGTGTGAGTGTGAGAGAGTGAAGATTTTCCACCATTGCAGAGGTAGACATGTTTTCAAGTCTGCCAAGTTTAACGAACTTTAATATTTTTCTCAATTTGCCTGCACAGGTGACATCAGCCATTGTCAATCCCAACTCGCCAAATACCGCTGATCTGTCAGTAATTTGGGCGTCAGACACTGACGCAAAAAGGCACCTTTCGCAGGATTATGGTAGTATGCTATGCCAGTATATGCTGTTGTATGGCGTCAGTTTGAAATGCTGCTGGGCGCCGTCAGTTTATAATGTGGCTGGATGGCTGCCAGTAGGAATGTAATATAAGGAGCGGCAAAGTCCCTATAGAGTGGGCAGGGGGGGAGGTAGAAGGATCCAACAAACCTTGGACTTTCACCTGGGAGGCTGCTGCTTACTTCCTGTGTGAATGTTGAGCCAAACATTTTTCTGAACCTAACCACAACAGGCGTAAACTGACATGACGTCCTGGAACGTCAAAAACAGATGGAGGAGGATACCTAGCGTATCATATGTAGAAAGTCCACTGACAAAATGCTGATGTGTTTGGGACTCATAATAAATATCCCGTGGTTATTGAAGCTGTGGGAAACCATAATAAGGTTTTACGCAGTGCTTAATACACTCCTGTCACTGTTTCTGCGATATTTATTCAGCTGCGCTGCTGGTAAATGATTAATGCTACTGCTAAATAAAAATAACCCTATACACTATTAACTAAGCAGCTACAGTCGGGTACGAGCAAGGATTATATATTGAACTATTGAACTAACCTCTTGAACTATTTAAATGCATTTTTTATGCAGGTAACATGCACCTGTGTTCTAGTAGTTAAAAGTCATCAATTGTTTTTAGAGGCAATGTCACAATATTGATTGAAACTCTAGATGTCAAATGTTAAATCCAAAGCCCCTCTTGTGTCAGTGGGCTTGCTAAATACCTTCTGGCAGCACAAAATAAAGCTCAGGCACTTAAGCACTGCTGCTGGAAAAAATCTGAGTGGAAACACTGCCTGTCATACATCACTTTTGATCTCACATGAACAGGGTTTGCATTTAACCAGCCTTGGGAACACAACTGAATGGTGACTGTGCTATAAATAAAACCATTGTTGAATGAATGAATGTGAATGAATGAATTGTTTACAGAATGTAGCAAACTAATTATAGGCTTATCCTGTTTTGCAGTGTGAAAGGCTGTGGGGTTCAGCATGAAGCTTCATCACCCAGTCCAAATAGCAAACCACCAGTACCTGACCTGTGCATAGAATTTGTTACAATACAAAGTGTGCCAGAAATAACTATCCAAAATATACCAGAGGTTCTGTTTGTGTGTTTAGACCGACTTTGCGCTGCATGGAGAAAAAAAAACAACCAGCCCCCTCTTTAGGGTTGGTATTGTTAAATACCCTTAAAGTGACACTGATACCAATAGAGTTCTTTATTTGATACCTTTTTTTTCCACTTTATTCGACAGCCGTCATGTGAATGGAAGCATTCAGTTAACTACTGTAATTACTTTAATTATGTTTGAATGCTTTGGTGGCATTGTGGCACGCTGAACTGTCAACTCCATCAAACACACCGCGCTCAACTTCACCACACCACAGACTGTATTTGTTGTAGCTGCTGCAGTAGTGGGCTGATCACATGTTGCATTAAACTGAAAAATGCTTGCAGTGAATAGCTGCGAGCAAAACCTTATGAATAGTCATTTTATTCTAGATCTGGGTACAAATGAAGTTTTGATACTACATGGTATGTCAGTGGGTTATTTCGGTCAATACCTTAACGGCATTGTGTACCAATAAATAGCCCTACCAGTCATTGATTTTATTGGGACCAGTCTGATGCAACAGTGGTGGTGCACACACAACACATTCTCACTCCGACCTCGTCTCATATCGACACTTGGTCATGGACTTTTCACGACTATACATGACGTGCAAGGTACCCAGGGTGTGTTGCTTGTTGACATTCTGGTACGCCATGTCAACTTCAGCCTATTACATGCATTGTTTATTTTCAAAATACACTTCGGTTTTCACAGGAAATGTACAGTTTGCATACAGTCTCTTTCGGAATAAACACACTTTACTGGTACAACTTTTTGAATTGATGTTTTTTTCCTTCAACAACAAACACACATTATTACATTTACCCAACACACACCTGCTTAGATTTAGGCAACAAAAGCATGTGGTTCGGTTTAGTTTGTCTTCACAGTCATACTGGAAGCAAACACCGGCATTCTGGGTGAAAGTAGGTGGTTGTTGGGCACATCCTCCATTCCCACCACCCACCCTACTCGGACTTTCACCCACTTAACTTGTGTTGTTGTCATACCGTTTTTCTCCCAGACAAAGAGTGCTGTTACAAAATAATGGCCACCATCTGCGCATCATGCCAATGTCAAAAGATGGCTTTTTTCATAGGTGTATGAGGCCAGAAGTAACTGCCCAAGTGCCACTATAAGACCAGGTTGGCCAAAGCATACGGTTCTGGCAAAAAAACAAAACAAAAAAAAAAACACAGGGTTTTCTGGCAAAAAAGTTACACCTGGCTTGACTTTTGCAAGACTGCAGCTCAATGTCATCCACCAAGATCTAATGGCCGATCAAATACGTGCAAGCAAACAACACAGATTATTTGCATTTTTACCGTTTACTTCATGATTGTCGTGAGGTAAGATAAAATAGATGCTTTGATAGCTTTCCAGAGTTGAAAAAAGTATTATAAACCGATGTGCAATGTTTTAGCATTTGATAAACCTTTAGAATCACTGATCCTCAAACATAACTTCCTGGATCATATTTGATGTCTCAGAGAAACCTGAAGCAATGAGCCTCCTCCAAAATAGCCTTTTGCATTTATCTTCAGTTCAAATGCTTGCTGACACCAATAACTGTGACTTCATTTAGAGTTATACCTTTGTTGCCAAATAAATGTTTCTGTTGTAGATGGATAGGACCACAAACTTTTATAACTGTGGGAGCAGAGAGTGGTGGCCAGCAGTCTGTAGATCTGCTTGTAGATCGCAAACACCTCAACTGCAAATGTCTCTTGCCTGTAGTTGATCCTCTAGTTTCACAGAATTTCACACGTCGGAGATTTTGGTGTAACACTAGAGACAGGCACTTTCAGCAACAAAGCTACAGTAAGTGAACTGCTGCCTCATGATTTCAGAGTACTCATTATTTTCAATTTTTGTCTGTGAGACTGTCGAAAAAATGAGATTCAGGATATTAAAAGGTCAGCAGAGTGGTTTAACCTTCCAGTGGAAATCTTTGGTCCTCCTTTTACCCCTTTTTTCAATATAAAAGACCATTTTTGTGTACACAAATACACACACCAACGAACCTTGTACTCAATCAGTGGGTCAAGCAGCTCCCACCCCTGAAAACAAACAAGAAAGATCTCAAAAAATAACAAAACAAGAACCGACAAAAAGAAGTACACCCCTTGAGGCCTTCCTAATGAACCCAAGTCCAAGTCGGACAGATGCAGCCTATTTCTAAACTTTTTTTTTTCTCCTGTTCCTTTGTGCATCAAACTCTTCAAAAAAACATAACAAGCTTCTTTCATGGATCAAACGAGAGCGGCAGTGCTCATTGTGCCAAAGCGGGATAAAAAAGGAGACAGAGAGAGGGAGCGAGAGAGAGAAATACCTTATTATTGTTATCAAAGTAAAGCCAGCTCCACTCCTGCTGCTCTTATGGGACCTCCCTGACTCTCTCTGCTCATAGACCCAGGGGGAATCTAAACATGACCCGCATACACCCCACCCCCCTCTTCCTGGAACACGCACACACACACGTGGGCCTGTCTTGGTGCACGTCGTTTCATTTGTGAAATTAGTCCATTCTCTCTGACCCTGTCTTTTCATCAGGCGCGGTGGTGCATATTTTAGTCCCTTTCCTGCGCTTGTTTTACTAATTGGTGGCTATACTTTGCCCAACACTGATATCCTTTGATCATCTCAGATCATTACGTTTACCTCATTAATTTGCTCAATGTGATTTTTCTCCCCCCAAAAAATTTAAGGGTCCGTGCAAAATTGGATTAATAATAGATCATATGAGCCAAGAGAAAGTGCAATTCCTTTGTGATTTCTCCTTCACTTCTCTCGCTCTTTCACTTTCTTTCTTTCCCTGATTATTGTGTCTCATTGTCCTGTGGTGGCATGTCAGCTTTAAAAGGACAAGGTCAGGATTTTGGGGAATAAGCTGATGTGAGCAGATCAACATGAATCTGCCTTAGTAAAGAGCTAGAGTAGACACATCAGGACATACACAGCACTGTGGGCAGGGGAACCAGCTAGCCCAGTTTGATCTACCAACACCTCTAAGCTGTCTTTTCAGCATAATGTTTCTTGTTTGTTAATACTCAACATAATATCACCCTGATAATGACCCAACCTGACAGATGTTGGGTGCTAGGAACAAAAATGAGCTGCTTTAAGTGTGATGGCTTTCCCACATATTCATTTATTTGTTGCCATTTATTTGCAGCGGCTCGCCACGATATCAGCGCTTGCTGCCACATATTGATTTTCTATTTTGGAGCTTGACCACTCATTAGAAACGCTGTTGAAATGTATAAATACCAGTTATTCAGAGCACCACACTCTCAGAACGTAGGGCTTACTCTGGGGACAGATGGAGCAGCAGAATGGCGGGCGCTGTGAATGTAAAACTTAATTATTCGGTAATTCATATAGAAATAATATGCTCTATTTCTTAGAACAGCAGTGTTGTCATTTTAGTGTTGTCCACCTTTATTCCAAACTGCTTTAGATGAAACCGGATGTGTTCCCATCGAAACTGCACAAACTGAAGTCCAATGTTAGGTCTAAAAGTTTGCTTTCACTGACCTCAACAGCAGCTGCTCCTCTAATTCATTGATCTGAACTGATCAGCTCTGATTGATCAAACCACAAACTGATTGGCGGATCAATTCTCTACTCTGCTACTCAACCTCAACAACTGCTGCTGAAAAATGAACAGTTGTGCCCCTGCTGCATTCATGGACCCATGAAAAACTCCCTGTTCATAGACCGTAGACTGATCACAAGGGACAAAAAAACCCCAGAAAGGTTGTCAAGTTTGGTGGCAAACCACCCTGCCCTTAAATTTGCTAAAGTTTGGGCCTTATTGAAATTTAAATGGATGAGTTATAAGAAAATTCACCCCCCATATAATTGTCATGAATGTTGAAATTAACTATAGAGACCAAAACACTTTTTGTACCAGGCTGTAAACATGATTACTTCTGCTGTAATGATGGGTATTTTAATTTGGGGGTCTATAGGGATTTACTCTGTTTTGGAGTCAACCTCAAGTGGCCATTTGATGAACCGCAGTTTTGGCACCTCTGCATTTTCTGCCTTAGTGGTTGCTGCTTGATAATACTGAATAATCCCTCCTGAGTGTGTGATGTCACCCTCTGCACGCATAATACAGTGTATGCTGCTCACTTACAATATTGGGCTCTTACCATCTGGAAGGGAAAAAGACAGACGGCTTTTTAAAATGAGTGAACCCACGTTCACCTTTATTTATAAAAATGTGATTATGTAAGTAATCATTAATTGTTAGGGAGGTCAGGTGGAACAGTAAAGTCCCGATCACCTATTTACATCACACAGGAAGGTTGGGGTCCAGTGTTTTGTCTGCCATGTCTTCCATGAAAGATCATTTATTGTCACTGTGCCTGGCTGTTGTTTGGCAAAAAATTGTTCCAGCATGTAACATGTTTGCTTTATATGTAAATCAAACAAACTACATTTTAATTAGTCAGTTTTAAAGGTGTTGGTAGGCGTTTTTTTACTTTGAATATAGTCAGGCTAGCTGTCTTTATGCTAAGCTAAGCTAAACACGTCCTGACTCCTGACATTGTGCGCAGACAAGGGATTGATATTGACCATTCTATTTCACTCTCAAAAAGAAAGCAAATAGGTATATTTCCCAAACTATTCTATGAAAGTTCAATGGGCTCTTGATGCATACACATTCAAGCTTGCACATACAGACTAAAAAACCACACACAGCAGCTGCAAACATCCACTTTTACACGACTTTGCCACTTCTTTCTCCACAGAGTCGGTCCTGTTTGTTCAAACATACATTAAACATTAGAGAGAAACACTGTAATTCATCCAAACTGTGTCGAGTCTACAATCATACTCCACTTACACTCACCAGCTGCGATTGTAAAGGCTGTCAGTACTTCCTGTATCACACTGTTTCCTGTATTTCATCTCCTTTTCAGCATCAATATCTCCTTCAAAGATATGTTCCCTAACAATAGACTGGTGTCTGCGCTTTGTTGTTGACAGCTTCATTGTCAATCCACCCAAATCCAAATTGTGTCGCACATAAAGACGTGTATCTCTCTCTTCCTTTCTCTTTCCTCTCCCTCTTGTTCTCTTCGGAGCAGATTACATCTTGGATCACTCTGTCTGCAGGCGCCGCTCGGCATTGTGTTACGCCTCTCTCTTGTTGTCACGTTGAGCTCTGCGCCCTCCTATTATCATATAGATAAGTGAATGTTCTGTTGCGGAAAGACGGGGAAGCACGGCTCTAATGTAGTGTATTGTGTACGTTGTTAAAATTGCCCCCTGTCGCCCTTGCCATTGAAGCTGCTCGCTTCTCTATCATAGTTGTAAACACAATCGCAGAAGATTGTGAGTTTTTCTGGGCCTAGTGTGTGAGGAAAAGATGATGCGTGTTTGTGTGTTTTCTCAGTAACTTGGTTTTGTGATGTGATAGGCCTTCGTGCATGTGAGTGTTTACAGTATATGTGTGTGTCTCTACATGGGTAAAGCCTAAGTCTGTGTGTATGGGTGACTTTGGAACCATAGGTGGTAGCACTGTGTCCTGGATTTCATTTTCAGTGGTGGACAGAGCACACAACACTGTAACTTGAGTCAGAGTATTGACACCTGTGGTCAAATATTTTCCAGTATAAGTGGAAGTTCAGTCAAAATTTTACTCAAGTTAAAGTACTGAAGTACTTTCTTGTAAAAATACTTAAAGGTCCTGTGTGTAGGATTTAGTGGCATCTAGCGTGAGAACTGAAACTTCTCTCATGAGCCAAGCGTGTAGGAGAACTGTGGTGAACAATATGAAAATGTGAGCAGCTCTCCCTAGAGCCAGTGTTTGGATGGTCCATTCTGGGCTACTGTAGAAACAACATGGTGGACTCTGTGGGAGAGGACCCGCCCCATCTTTACATATAAATAACTCATTCTAAGGTAATGAAAACACAGCAATTCTTCATTGGTTTCATTTTCCTTGATTATAAACTAATGAATACAAAGTTATGAATATTTCTGCCAATGGATGCCACTAAATCCTCCATACTGGACCTTTAAGTTGCTATTAGTTACAAGTATCGTTTATTATTATTAAAAAGTACATTTTCTTCTTTTAAGGTCAAAGCATTGCTGTGTAGTGGCCACAATACATTACAGAAATGAATGACTTGGAAACAACCTACTGAATGCACCGATGCACTGCTTGTAGGAACCGTAGATACTTTGTGTCTACGGTTTCTGTAGAATATGCCAGAAGATCTATAGAGAGGCCTCTCTGCTCTGCTGTTCGCTGACTTCACTCATTATGTGTGTAGAGAAGCTCAGTCTGACACAGAGAGCAAAGCAGAGGCTGCAGTGTGGTACTGAATTACACCACAGTGTTAAACAGTACTGATAAAAGAAGCAGTAACGTTGGAGCTTATCAATAATATGGACTTTTTATAATTTATCCCGGGGGCCTGTTTAATAGCAGTTTTCTTTAACCATCCCTACTTAAAGTACTGTGTTTATTTGACATACAGTCTACGTCTGCTTTTAGTCAGTACCATTAACTTGGTATTATTGCTAGTTTACTGTTACTATGCATCAGCTGTTTACACAGGACTGGGTCCCAATATGACGACCTTTGACCCCAGATCCATAAAAATCCATCAAAAGCCATCTATACAACAACAGCATAAAAACAGCAATTACCATTAGGAGAGGTGTCCTGAGTCGATCTTAAAAATCAGTATTTGGGCTGATCAAGGCATTTTTTAATGAGCGGGATTGGCTATATTGAGCTATATAGAGCTTGATCTGATCCTTTGTTTAATCTCAGGTGTTTTTACAGCAGTGCATTGAGTGCAGCCCTACAACTCTCCATCTCTCCTTCCCTCCGTACCCTACTCATCACAAAACACCACACACCATAAACAACAGCAAAATACAATGTTAATTTCTGTTAACTATTTTGTTTATGTTAAGTTATTTACTTAAGTTATAAGCACTCATTTAGCTTAGTCTAAGGGTCTTTTTCATGTTACTGTTGTCTCTGGCGTATGTCATTTTACTGTCAGCAGAGCATAGGCGGACAACAGTCTGTCACACTTACCACACTACTGCAAAGGCAACAAAAACCATGTGAACAAAAAGCCAACAATAGCAGGCTAATTATAAATAATGTCATCCACACAAAAGATATACAGATGACGAAAATAAACACTCAGCAGAATATAGTTCATTCAGGTAACACAGTTTACATCAAAGCAGCAAACACTGGAGAAAACTCTCTTTAAGGGAGAGAGAAATTACCCTGAGAGAGTGACAAGGCCACAAGCACTAAAGAGAGGGTCTATTTTTTTTTTTACTTGATTTAGTAAAAAACTTAAAAATGAAAAACCATTAAGGAACAGCTTAGGCACAGGTTTTTTTTCTTAGTGCCTAGCAGAGCTATTCAGTTGTCATACAAAGACATTAGATTGATTTTAATAACACTTAAAGTAGCTACTTTGAGTGTACAATGTGCAGCTGTGCTACCTAGGAAAATAGAAGTATTGGATTGGGACTCAGATGCTCAATATTAACCGACTTGGATTAGGATTGGGGCCAAAAAAACTTGATCGTGACATCCCTAAATACAAGTACAGACAGCTTTGTTTAAAAAAACGTTATCTCGAATTAAACAAATTGTTTACATACCTTAACATGCATTCTCGGGTTGTATGGCAAATTTACTGTAGTAGTTTACTGTGATAAGTTTTTCTCCTGTGACGAACACAGTGTAGGGCCTATCTCATTTTAGAAAAGAAAAGAAAATTCAGCGATTGATTTCAAAATTATGTTTTAAAGTAATGAGTAACAGGAGCTTTCATAGAAATGTAGTGGAGTCAAAAGTACAATATTTGTCTTTCAAATTATATGGATAAAAATCCACCCCTGGTTATTTCAACGTAAGGCAAGGGAAAAATGGTTTATGTTGAACAGCACATTGAACATGTTCAACATTTTCTGCAGGAACTTGTACATTTACACGCTGCATATTTGTGTCATTGCATGCTTAGTGTACAAAGTGTGTATTTGTATCTACAGGAGAATTTCTTTGACAATGATAAAGTGAGTTTAGGCAGGAGGAAAATCCCCCACAGCTCTCATGGCCCAAATAGCCTTTGGGTGCCACTCTTGTGTGTATGTGCATGTATATGTGTGTGTGGTGCTGTGTGTGAGAGAGAAACAGGAATACACCACTTAACGCTCAAATCCTCCCTTCTCCCAGGGCTCCCACTTACACACACACGCACACTCTGGAAAGCCCAATATTGACTGCAGCATCACAAAAATACACAGCCCTCACAACATAAATGCACTGGTTAAACTGGTATATATCGCTTTGCTGGGCCAGTTAACCCCAGTGATGTCCGGTCCAGTCCAGTATAGTCCAGACTTGTCCACCCACTCCGGTCCAGCTCAGCTCAGTTTACTTCAGTCAGTTTTAGCAGAGCAGTGTGAACTCAGCCGGAGGAGCTGCAGGCCGTGATGTGATGACTCAGAGATGGAAGGAGACAATCTGTTCCCTGTTCAGCCCCAGGTGTGCATGTGTGAGTGTGAGTGTGTGCATATGACACATGTGCAGTGTGTGTTTATAAGTGCAAATGTTCCTCAAGGATTTGATGCACTGTGATAAACAAAACTAAAACTGAACAAAAGTTACTATTTATTTATATTTTTTATGCTTTTGACTATGTTGAATGTGGGCTACTTGTTGTGATTAATGTGGGGAGAGCTGTCTCTGCTGGATTTCTTCCCCACTGTTAATAATATCTTCCAATTTTTTTGGGAGAGTTTAAAATTAAACACTAAGATGTTGCCCAGGTTGTGTCAGACAAACTATTTTTTTAACATCCAGCTTGATTTGGAGCCTGTGGAGTTTTTGCACAGCACTAGCTGAAGATATGTTGGCGAGGATTCTCAGTCATCCAGTTCATAGTAATTCTAAGTGCTATAAGCAACTGTACTCTTATCCAAGAGGCTTTTTCAATTCTGACTGACTGGTTGGGACTCTATAAGGGTCCCATACAGGACCCTGCCACTCCCCACCAGTCAGTTAGAACTGAAGAAGCTTCTTGGATGAGAGGTGAAACGTCTTCAAGAAACTAAAGCAAGTCCAGTTGCCTATGATATAGCACTTAGAATTATCTGAGTAAAGTGACTGTCGGTGCTGCAGAGTGGTTACATAGGGAAAAAAACTTTTTATAGTTCAAGGGACATTCCATATATCAGTTTTACCTTGCAAATTGGAGCCCACAGGTGACCGAATTCAATGGAAAGGATGATCTAGAAGTAAAAATAAACCGTCAAAATTAAAGTGAAATGTGTGAGAACTTCACTGTCAGGAGAATGAGGAATGAATTAGTTGTCTGTAGCTTCAGATTAATGCCATTAAGTGGGGTTGATTAATATTGCTGAACATTTGTTGGACAGTGAAGTTGTGCCAAAAAGCGATGGCCATAAATTGATTGCTGTCCGCAGGAGCACACGTAGCCTGTTTAAAGCTGTATCGCCCAGTTTATATACGTCAACAGCAGCTTTTATCAGGATCAAACAGTCCTACTGGCAAAGACGCATACCTTTATGTCTGTGGTAATAGCAAAGGTATGTCTTTGTAAAACTTATGGCCAAAGAAGTGTTGGCAGTTTATAGGCCTACAACCCATAAAAGGCAGTTTTACACAGACAGATTATAGCTCAAACAGTCCCTTTTACCTGATGAAATACCTTTTAAAGGGGCAATACAACCCATAAAAGGCAGTTTTACACTTGCCAAAAGTGATTGCAGCATTTGCCTTGTCACTAAGATGATATTAATACCTCATATTGACTTTCAATTAAGAGGGTTATTTTTTAAATATTATAGGTCACCCAGTCACTTTTACCTGTTAAAATACTGTTAAAGGGGTGATGCAACCCATAAAAGGCTCTTTGACACTTGCCAAACAGTGATAGCAGCCCCTGCCTTTTGACTTAAAGGTTATTAAACTCACACTAAACCTTGACTCCCAAACCGTGACATTTGTGTGTTGTTACACCCCTACTTTTTATGGTTGCTTTTTCAGCAATAGCTACTCAGTCTATTAACATTTTTGTAAATACCTATATAGTAGTCCTCTCCGCCAGGGGTAAGCATGAAGGCGATCATGCATTTGGTTGTGCGTGTGAGTGTTTGTGTCTGTCTGTCCGCAGCTAGTATCACTAACTCCTGACCAATCAGTCTAATAGTTTTTGAACACAGTGATGAGTGTATGCTTAACAACCTCTTGTGGTTGCAGTCATTCACAATTGTTGAAACACCTGTTTTGCTGACTGTTTGTTTTGGTGGTTCTCAACTAATGTGTTGCGGTCCAAAAGTGGGTCGTAAGTCCATTCTGAATGGACCGCAACAAACGTATCAAGTTCATGAGAAAACACACTTTATTTTGAAGTATGGTGAATTTTTGACACAGAGCTTTTATTTTGAAGTGCTGTTTCCTCCTGTACAGTGAGAGACTAATGAACAACTACTCAACAAAGACAGCAAACTAGCTCGATAGCATCGGCAAACCCAATTATGACACTGACAATTAAACTGGGTAGACCTTGAACTAATGATTAGGCAGGAATCTGGATCTCGTGGCTGGACCAGTTGGGAACCACTGATTTGTCTTACTGACTACACATTTTGGATTTCGCCTTGGCTCAGAAATCTGACAGTCATAGAAAAGTTTGGTCTCATTTTATACTGGAGCATCTGCAGATTAATTCCATACCCGATATGATCCACAAAAGTAAGGCACGAAACGAGAAGAATCAATCCCTGTTTTTGTTATCTTTGCTGCCATCTTGACTGTAAGGGAGTCAGGAGGGACAGTATCGCCAAACAGCCACCTTCCGCCTGCCATGGCTGCGACCTGATTTTGTTCTGTCTGCTGCAAGGCGTCATACCACACCAGGAGCGTTCCCTTGTCTGAGTTGTAGACTTGCTCAAACATGAACATTAGGCACCTTATTTACTCACATAATAGTAACATGTAACATGTCTGCTGGAATTACAAGAATTGTCTACAATTGGCCAGTTGGTCACTGGTGGAGATCTGTGCTTTACAGAGTGCACTTTTTAGTTTCCATTGTAATAGTAAAGTCCAGCATTCTGCTGCAGTTGTGTTTCTATGCACCAGGATCTCACAGGAAATGCGTGCATGTAATCCAGTTTAAGTTTTTCATCTGTTCACTCTCCTAGTGCATATCTGAGCTACATTATACTGCTGATGCAATTATCTGATGCTGCTCCTTCATATAAAAAGAATTGAACTGATATAACACTGGTGAAACAGACACAGGAAATACAGGAAATACAGTAAAAAAGTAAAAAGTAAAAGTATTAAAAGCCACTTGACTGGCCTCTGCATTTGAAGGAGAAAAAAAGACTTGACGACTTAAAGTTGACATAACGCCTTCTGTTGAAAGAGAGAATAATAGAACAGTCAGAGGCAGTTTAACTTCACCATATGTTCAATATAACTGCATTTTAAAATATTTTTTATGCCTGTGTGAATTAGTATGTGTGTTTGTTTTGTTTGTTGTCTCCACCTGTTATCTCCTTGTATACTTGCGCTGATATCCCTGATATTGGGTCACCATAATACAATGTGTATGTGCTTCCATGTTTATGTGTGTGTGTGTCTGAAGCGGTGCATGTGCCAGACTGAATACAGCTTCTCTCTGATCCAACACCACAACCACCTCACACACAGGCACACACACACTTCCTCCCTCCTCCATGCGTTCTTCTACTTTCAACATCCATCCCTTTCTTATGGAAAAGAGCCAATTAGACTTGTGTCTGTTTGTTTTAAACAAAATGGCTTTTAATTAGCGCGATCAAAAAGGCTTCTTTCTGCAGGCCCCAGGATCCACTTTGTAGTTCCCCCTCCAGATCGCACATGGGTTTGATGCCACCCGATAGGACGCCAAGACAATCAGAACACTTTTATAATGAATACACACACACATACACACACACTTTATCACTTTATTTCCATCTATCGCTTGTTCTCTCTTAAAGTCTTTTGGTCTTTTTGTTGTATTGTTATCAGGGCCATTCTTTCTGTTGCCCACATCCTCTTAATTCCTTCCTGTGTGGCTCCTTTCTTCTCTTTTGTCTTTTCTGTCTCTGATCTGTTGTTGTAATGACGTGGCCCAGCATGGCTCACTGCTGGACACAAACTGGTGTCTTCTGTCTTCCTCTTTGGCTACATTTACTTTCCAAAGTGCTGGTCAGTTTGTTGAATGACACTTTACATCTATACTACAATGCAACCTTTATCCCGCGTTGGTGTAGTCTGTCGGTGATGTCAAAAGACATGTATTTGAAGTAAAGATGTGTTAATACAGAGTATACTTTTCCAAAGTGGCATCTCTTATTTGATTAAAAGGAATGCTCAAAATGTTTTATCAAATGTCTCTTACTGCTCCATGCCTCAGACTTGCAGACTTTATCGTCTGTTGTTTCTTATTCTTTCTTGCCTCCTGTTACCCTCTCTCAACCAACAACATTGCCTGGCACACAGCTGGAGCTGAAGGGTGACAGCGGTGGATGTCTGAGTGCAAGTGTGTTTCTATCCGTCTGTCTGTGTGCGTGTGTGTGTGTTTCTAGGCTTTGCACCTGTAGTTATATATGCTTTGTTTATTTTGCCAGATGCTCTCACACTCTTGTTTGTATGACGCATATACTGTATCCCTGTGTGTGTGTGTGTGTTTGTGTGTGTGTGTGTGTGTGTGTCTGTGTGTTTTCTTTGTCTGTGTGTCAGGTGATGTCCACTGTATTGTTGGTCTGTTGCTGACAGTGGCTGCAGGGAGTAAACATGTGACCCAATCAGCTCACTATTGCTCAGCTCACCATGGCTCCTAATTGACATGTTTGTGTGTGTGTGTATGTGTCTGAGCTGAAATAGGTTCAACTGACAGCTGTCAGGTTGCTTGAGTCAATCATGATCTTCTCCGTCTCGCTTTCTTTCACATAGTCCGACGTGCACACACACTCACACACACACACTGATATTACCAAGATACAGTATCCAGTGAAGTGGAGACCTTTTGGCAAAACATTCATGTACATTATATGATGGATTTAGATTCAGTATTATAATATGCCTGTAAGTATGACATTGCTTTCTGTGAACTGTGTTCACTATGACAGTGCCGCAGGTCATAATTATAACTGCTAGTTGGACTGATATGGTAAATACACAGCATGCATTCATGGTAACATTGTACACCATAAGCACCTCATTGGTTGAACACAAATGGCTGCATTAAACTGCCTTTAGTTGTATTGCACAAGTGTATTACATGTGTACTTTTACATATGTACGTCAACATACACATAAAAGGTGACATAAAAGTTGATATTTGAAAATTTCCTGCATTGGCGGTGTTTTCCACAAGTGCATGCAGTCCAGCTGGTTGACCGGAGGATGAGAGAGAGTATAGAGAGAGTATTTTTTGCAATTCAATTGGATGATGAAGAAACTACTCCGAATGTGACATAAAAACATTCACAAATATGTGTTGCAGTTATAGTCACATAGCATTTATAATCACTTAATTAAAACTGTGTGGATTTTTATGCCTCCGCCAGGACGATTAGACTTTGGTGGTCAAGGGCCAAAGGTCAAGGTTATCGTGACCTTGCATCCATCTCATTCTGGTGAACATGATATCTCAAGAACACCTTGAGGGAATTTCTTCAAATTTGGCACAAACATCCACTTGGATTAAAAAAAATAGATTGAGTAGAATTAAGTGGTTGAAAGTCAAAGGTCAAGGTAAGTGTGAAGTTTCTGTGAAGGTCACAAAACATGTTTTTGGCCCTAACTCAAGAATTCTTACATCAGTTGTGACAACAAATGATAAAGTAATGATATTTTTTATCTAAAAGGTCAAAGGTCAATTTCAGTGACATCATAATGTTCTACATGGAACACTTTTCTAGCAATTGCTTAACATCGTATCTCAGGAACAGAAGAGGAGACATTTGGTCAGATACTGAATTGGTGACACTAATCTTGGGTGTCCACCTTGAAACTGTGCTGATTGTGTAGATCTTCTGTGCTGCCGTGAGGAAGATGTGTATAAAGCATCTATGTTTTTATAGATATAGTTGTAAACTGGAGAAACATGGAGGCATACAATTGCAGGAAAGTTAGTCTTTTTTTTTTTTTTTTTTTTTTAAATGAAAGACTCTTTTAGATGTTTCATGTTAGTCTAAGCGGCAGTGATGGAGTGTAAAAATCAGCCACACTTTCCACCATTAGCTATTATAATATGAATCTTGCACAATTAAAATGCAGCTAAAATCATCATTTTACAACAATAAAATGATTCTTCACACCTATAAAAAGATATACTCTTTTTATGTGTCACTCAGGACTTTTGTTTGCGTGCGGATAATCTTTTTTCAGGGTTCTGATTGGTCAGTGGATGGGGTGTTAACAGGTTGTGATCCATTTATCTTAAGTTTTTCGTTAGCCATGCAGTTAGGAGTTAACTTGCTAACCCTAAATCCTGCTGTGTAGCACAGGCCTCTGGAGCTGATTGTCCACTGAAGTCTACTCCTTCTCCAAATGGACCTGATAATTAAAACGGGTAAAAGCACTGAATAAACAATTTCAGGTTAAAAACTAGTTTTTCTCTGACGCCCCTTCGATGGCCAGATCTCACAAAGAGCTACTAGCTGAGTTGCCGCTTGCTAGCTCACCTTGTTTGTAGATTAGGATTTCTTCGGAGTTTATTGTTTTTACTGGGAGTCAAATAATCCACAGAGGTCTCTTTTTCTGTGGTAAAAACACTCAATAAAGCAGTTTCAGGTAAGCTGAGCTGCTGCTAATGTTAACTCTGCATGTTTCTGATAACTTAAGGTCCAAATCTTTGATGACTTAAATACTTCATCTGGTTAAAAGATATAGTAAAAAAATGACCATGGTCCTGAAAGTGACAGCAACGTGACTGGAAACACTAAGAGAGTACCCAGCTGGAAATGTTTTAACGTCTGCCTGTCTGGCTTACAGCACTTATGGAAAACTCTGCCTTGGTGAATGGTAGCAGTAGTATCAAAAAAGACATTTTGGCAGGCAGCAGTGTTGGACAATGACAATGCGAATGAATTGGCTGAAAGCAGCAACAATGAAAATAACTTTTCAACAATATTGCCATATGCCACCAGAATAAAAAAAAACACTAAAATTACATAAAAAGTCTATGCCTCGTCACTTTAATTTAGAATTAAATTAAAATAAGTGCTGCTTTATGAATGCTGCATTCAAGAATGGGCTCCACAAGCTTGAAAAGAACATTTAAACATGTTTGACAAAATTCCAATCTTTGTCAACAAGGAGGCAACAGTAACTACCAAATTTTGCCTGGCACCATGACATGGTATCTCTCCAACATTACAGTATGTATCCTCGTGTGGTGACTCCCAAAGCCAACAGTGAGAAGAGGGAGCTGTGACAGTGCAGTATGAGTAGGCATTCAGAGCTGAGCAGTCACAGTTTATGGATGATTCCCTAGACAATTGCCTGAGCAGTATCCCGGCTTTAATGGCTGCACAAGCCTGATTTATTATACGAGTTAACCCTGACCCTACTCTACCTCACAGCATCACCTTCACCGCTGCACACAAACACACACCCTCATGCACAAGATTACAACTCCATGCACGTGTCAGAGCCTGATGAATGGACAGAAACAAAGCACGATAGGGACCAATAACACGACAATACAGATGATATGTAGGCTTATGTTAGAGATATAGCAGTGTGTGTTCATGTGTGTGTGTGTGTGTGAGCGAGCTGCACAGTCTCTTTACCTACTACAGTTACGACCATATTGTTGATATGAGTAGCACTTAACGTAGACCCCATTTGCCTGTAACCTTCCCTCTCTTTACTTTCCTACAGCTCTCCGTCTCTCTCTGTCACAGTGAGTACTTGTCGTTGTGCGAGAGCGTGTGTGTGTGAGTGTGTGTGTTAGCGCACTTAGCATAGAGCCCCCTGGTTTCCCTTCATTTCCATATAATTAGATTGTGTGTGAAAGGCTACTTCCAGTGCATTGATTAAGTGTCAGAGGAGAGGAGAGGAGAGGAGACAAGCATCTCTGGGCAGAAGAGGGACAGGAGGGGGCACGGCATTGCAACAACCTGTCACACACACACACACACACACACACACACACACACACACACACACACACACACACACACACACACACACACACACACAAAGCCCCTCCTTTCCTGTCACCATTATGGAGAGTGACGTCTTGGCTCCTGAAAAACGCACTAACAAAAGGATATGAAAGTGTGTTTGTAATAATGACCCATATTGTGTACAGTATGACATTGCCCTTGTTTGCTCTCTATCTCTTTTTGTTTTGTGTGACACAATCGGAGCAGACAGTCGTAGCCTTGTGTTTTCTCGGACTGGCCCCCGTTGTCTCCGTCTTAATTTATGTTTTGCTGTGGCTGAGTCTGACTCGGGTGTTATACGACCGTCTGCTAACCTGCCCTATATAAGGACAAAACTACCGGACTGGGCTGAGCTGAGCTGTGCTGGGCTAATGGATTGCAGTCTTTCCACAACTGGATGTCTACTTTACCTCAAGCCAAACTGCATTCCAGAAGACTAGTGAGAAAATCCTTCCTACATCTCTAGCTTGTTAATAGTTTTGTTTTCCCTTTTCCTTGCATTCATTCTAATGTGATCATTCCAGGCTGCTTTGGTGGCTCTCTTTAGAATTTTAGGAATTTAATGTTAATGCACTAATGCTCTCCTCATTAGTCAGAGTGATATAACTCATGAGCAAAATGTCAAAGATGTACAATTTATAGCACTGTTTCCACTGGCTTGTAGTGAGAATTAGATGGTCAGGAGATTGCTACTATTGAGTGAAACGTAAACATTCCAGACTTAATAAATCTTTTAACAAATCAGAGTTCTGTTGATGCCAAATTGCAAGTGTTTTCACATATATTTAGTGCAAACATATTCACTGGCGCATTGACCTGTTTGGCTACCAGCTGACTTATTAAGTCCAATCCTATCAGTGGAAGTTACTATAACCCTGCCCACAATCTCGGAATCCATCGGCTATTGGTCTGATCATGATTTAGCCTCTGGAGGCAATGGACAATATTTCGGGGGTTCAAGGGTAGCCGGTGGACATCTGAGCCAAAACTCTTCCATTCCTGGTCATTGTTTACAGTCTGATGACCAACTTGAGATGCTAAATACAGAGTCATGACATTCTTTAAAACCGATATCTGCATTTGAGTGCAGATCAATTTAAAAAGCTAAATTGTCAATGATAGCCAGTGGGTTCCACAAATGCGTTTCAGCAATTTTAGCTCTCCATACAGATTGTTTACCTGCATGCAGCCGAAGCCTGCTCAAATGTGATTGGCCAGTATCACTGGGAATATGAATGGAAACTGTAACATTTCCAATACCAAAATCTTGCCACGTTACCGACAGATTCTGCATACATATGCCGACATCTATTTCTGCACGGTGGTGCCGTGGTTAGCATCGTCGCCTCACAGCAAGAGGGTTGGGGGGGTTCAAACTGAGGGTGGTGGAGTTTGTTCTCTCCGTGTCAGCGTGGGTTTTCTCCGGGTGCTCCGGCTTCCTCCCACAGTCCAAAGACATACAGGTTAGGTTAACTGGTGACTCTAAATTGTCCGTAGGTGTGAATGTGAGTGTGAATGGTTGTCTGTCTCTATCAGCCCTGCGATAGTCTGGTGACCTGTCCAGGGTGGACCCTGCCTCTCATTTAGTGTCAGCTGGGATAGGCTCCAGCCCACACC
>JAPZEB010000015.1:6101608-6115315 GCA_029783705.1 Chaetodon striatus | reverse complement strand
TAAAAGAACCTGAGAATTAATGCTCATTTCCACTGCAAATATCAGAATTTTATCATCCCACACAGATTTGATTATTTCCTTTTTGCTATTTTCGTCACTTCCAGGGTCGTTTATTGAAGCAGTATGTAGGATTTAGTGGCATCTAGTGGTGAGGATTGCAGATTGCAACCAGCTGAAACTTCTCCCATGTGCCAAGTGATCCTGTAGTGTTCGTTGTGCAGAGGGTTTTTACTGGCAGCCAAATTATCTGCAGAGGTCGCTTCCTCTCCAAACAAATGGATCAGGTGATTAAAACAGAAAAAAAAACTAAGTAAAAGCAGCTCTATGTTAAAATTTTGCGTTTTTACGACGCTGCCCGGCTTGTGACAGAGGGGCTGCTAACTACAGTGGCCAAGGCAAAAATGCGAATGACCCTGTCCAGAGCCAGTTCTGTCCATTCCTGGCTACTGTATAAACATAACATAGTGATCTCCATAGAGAAGACTGGCTCCATATAGTTATTATAGGTCATTCTAAAGTCACAAAGACTCTACACTAAGAGAGACACTAAAAGAGATGTACTTATGTTATATTCCATTTCTGACAGTTCCCCTAAATCCTACACACTGGACCATTAGGTCACATGCTTTATGATCAATTCATTCATTCATTCATTCATAATGAGGACAAATGCTAGTTGCCACTCTAGTTCCATTAATTAGGCCTTTATTTCATCAGTAACATGCTACAGTGTAATCTTTTAGTCTAATGTGGATTCGTCCCCATCAAGAGTCAGTAGGAGCTTCTATTATGGCACAATTCAGAGAGAATAAGAGGCACTGAAACAGGTTTAGACATAACTTGTAGTGTGAATGCTCAAAACTGCCAAACATGTAGAAGGGAACAAGTATAATACAGTAAGTTGCAAAAAAAGTAGTGGCAATGGAGACTTTGTATCACTTCCAGGTAAAAAACGGACATAGAATGAAATGGCGCTGAGCAAACGCTGGATCAACTGGTTAGTTTTTAGCCACCTAAAAAAGGTCGCCCTACAAGAAATCAATATCACTTTAAGTTAACGGTTTATTTAGGATATTTTCAACGCTTTACATGGCTGTCAGACAGCCCTTTCCGATGGGGAACCGAACCCATTATCTCAAAGCCACCAGACTCCACTGACAAAAACAGCAATTTTACGCTGCAGAATACAGGAGTTGCCGGTCTACCGCTGAGTTGATTGGTTCAAGGTCTAAGTTAATGTGCAGAAACAATTCTAAATAGAGCACCCACTTTAAATGATATTGATTTTTTTTTTAGGTGATTAAAATATATTTTGATGCGTTCCTGTCTGCAGCGGCACAACGCCTAGCTTTTGTACAGGTGGATTTAGTTTATCAACGATGCTAACAAAGCAACAAAGTACATAAAATAAGCACAGCAGAAAAGTCAGATAGGTTGGAACACAATGTTTAGCTAATTATCTTTTAATGTTACAGTTACACCTGAAAGTGACAACAGAAATTAACAAGTTTGCCAATTTCACATATCTCTGCGATTCATATCATTAGCCAGTTGTCCACCTAGAAGCGATTGTTGTTGTTTGCGCAATGTTTTGGGGATTCAGTCTTTCCCTCAGCTGACATTTTCCCAACAGTGTTCTTTCTTTAGAGCTTTGATTTGAGTCAGTTCATTTTTAGCTCATGTATTTACTTTGCACTGAAACTGTTAAGAAATTGTGATGAACTGCAATGACAAATTACACGAGAAAAGGCACTTTAAGACTGCTAATTGAATACCCCTCAAAATAGATCTAGATGATTTGTTTTCAATGATGATGAAGCTTTAGCATGACTAGAGAAGAGAGAAATGTCTGTTTTGTAGCAAAAATGAAGAATATCAGTGTCCATCTCTGCAGGGTCTGCAAGATGTTTTGGATCCTATTTTATAGTTATTATGCTGTCCTTCCCAGAGATCACCTGTCAGTCAAATGGTATGGGTGGGACTGCTGCTTGTCACTCTCTGTGGCTCTGTCAGCCGTTGTCGTCCATGCTAACTACCCAGCTCGTTTTCTTTTAACTCAATTTACTGTGGCTCTGACCAGAAATGTAAATCACATCACTTCCTTTGCAACAGAGGACTTTCCTGTCTGACACTGCATGTTTAGAACAGCAAATGTAAGCTCTTTCATGAACTGGATATGTCAGTCAACGATAAACAGTAGCAAAACTGACATCAATGTTATCACTGTAGGGAAGAGGCCAGGGGGCACAGCTGCTGTTTTGGCCTCCGGGAATGTATCAGCATCCATACACCCACAGCAAAGGAGGGAAACACACACATGTAACTCACACAGAACACAAAGGCATAAACTCATAATGAAGGATGCACACACACATACAAACGGTTGTCTTTTGAACACCAACATGTGTTACACCTGGGATTAGCTAGATGTTTGTGAGATCAAATGTTGTCCACCATCCCCCATCCTACTTCCTATTATCTGTAATGTGGAGAATAATCCTCTTGTGGAATTAATCTCCTTTGAATAGCGTTTGTTACCATGCTGAGATAGAATTAAAGCTCTTGTTCCACTTCTGGGTGTGATGTACATGTGTGTGTGTGTGTGTGTGAGACAGTGAAATAAATATATGTGCAATTGGAGGAATTTTTCCCATAAAATGATTTAAACAGATCCCCATAACAGTCTGTTTCCTTTAGGAACGACTGTCCTGGTAAACTGCAGACATCTATTTGTTTGAATTAATGCATTCAATTTTAACTAGGTTGATCTGTCCTTTTGTCTGGGTTGGTCTTACAGCTTTGATTCTCTGCCTGAACACAATGGGGCAACAGATAGCTCAGGCTTTTATTTCTCACAGACACCTTTAGTTTTAATCAGATTCTGGTTTGACTTCACTTCATTTGCTGTCTATTTTACATCGGTGTACATGAAACTTAGTGGCCTATTTTTTCTTTTTTTTTAAAGATTATTTTTTTGGGCATTTTGCCTTTAATTGACGGGACAGTCAAGCGTGAAAGGGGGAGAGAGAGAGAGAGAGAGGGAATGACATGCAGCAAAGGGCCACGGGCTGGACTCGAACCCGGGCCGCTGCGGCAATAGCCTTCGTACATGGGGCGCCTGCTCTATCCCCTAAGCCACCGACGTCCCTGTGGCCTGTTTTTTTCTGTTATAAACTACACTGATCGGCTACAACGTTAAAACCACTGAAAGGTGCAGTGGATAGCAATGATCTTTTTATTACAATGCAATGTTCTGCTGGGAAACGTGGTCCCTGATATTCATGTGGAGGCCACCTGACACATGCTACCTACCCAAACACCATTACAGACCAATGGCCCGAGGGTCATGACAACAAGTTCAAGACTTCAACCAGGCCACCACATTCCCCAGATCCCAGTCTGAACAAGCATCCTTGGACATGCTGGTACCCCAGAGGTCCTATGTCCATGCGTTGACGGTTCAGAGCCAAGTCCAATCCACGATCAGGCCTCTGACCCGTCAAGGCATAGACACAGGACCTCCGAGGGTGTCCTGCTGTGTCTGGCACCAGGATATTTTTGGTGGATCCTTTGAGTCCTGTAGTTTGCTAGGTGTGGCCTCCATAGATCGGACTTGTTCTGACATGTCCCAGGGATGCTTGGTCCGATTTGGACCTGGAGACTTTAGAGGCCAGGTTGACGCTTGAGCTCTCCTATTCCTTGAGGCAATCCTGAGCAGTTTTTGCAGTGTGGCAAGCATTGTCCAGCTGGAGGGGCTGTTGACATGAGGGGAGGTACTTGGTCTGTAACAGTGGGTTAGTGGTATATAGTAGGCTATTATGAATAATAGCTTAAAGAAGCACTTGAATAATAATATATAGTATTTGAATATATTGTCAAGGCAGCACAGCAGCTGCTGGATCTATCAAGCCACAGTTCTGCTGTGCACATAGAATCATTCTAGATGAACTTATTATATAGTTATGGGCAAAAGTGAAGAAAAAACAGACTTGAAGTCCTATTAAGACCCTTTTTGTAACAGTTACACATGTATTATGACTGGTGTAGACAGCAGTATTGATTTAAAATAAAGCATATCTGTACAGTCAGAGAGAGCACAGATTGATTGAAAAATGCAGCTGAAATGTGTCAGATGTGCACAGGGTGTAAGACATTCTCACTTAGAAATTTGCCATTGATAAACAGCTCCTGCCTCTAACCCATGAGTAGAGAAAGAAGACAGATTATTGCTACTCTTTCGAGAGTGACTGTTAACTTGGTTTCTGGCATGTTTAGGGTTAGTCACTCCCAAACACAAAGTGCTCCCCACGAGCGGCCAGCCCAGACAGTGTCAGTAGATGATTGTTTTTGAGTTTGTCGTTGGTGATGGTTGGTTTAAAACGAAACAAAATTGTAGGTAATAGGTGTTCAGGCCCTCCAGTAAAAGCAAAATTTTCTCTGGGGTCAGGTCTCTCTTACTCTGAAGGTTGTTCAGTGCTTAATTCCCTAGTAGATACTTTTATCCAGGAGCATGATTACACCTTGATAGATTATCCCCACCCACTATCAACCAGCCAAAAAGAAAAAAGGATCTACACATGTTGCTGCTGAAGAGCACACTGCTAAACCTAACAGTTATACCATAGATTATGTCAGGTGAACATAAATCACCTTTAGCCAGAGTGTTGCTGTGGCTCTGTGATGGCAATGTAGATATGTTTGTTGGTCCACTGGGCCACCTCTTTGGTCTAGACTGAAATATTGCAGCATATTGCTGGATTGACATGAAATGTGGTTCAGACATTCATGTCCCCTTAAGAATTCATTGTAATAACTTTGGTTAGCACCATTATCAGTTGAATTAAATACCTTCAAAATGACATTGCCACCAACCCTTACCCCTGTACTCTATGTTTAGTGTGACTTAGCAATTGTTAGCATGCTAAGATGGTGAACATAGTAAAGACCACTTGCCAAAGGTTACTTTAGTCTGACTTGACATGGAAAGACAAAGACATGGGAAAAGTCATGAAAATTTTGCTTGCAACTTATCACCTAGTACCACAAGCATTTTTACTTAGTTTCCAATGGGTTCTCTCCCTAATAACACAATTACATGCCTTCATTATATCTGGCATAGAAAGTGAAGTTGTTGTTGCTGTTGTGGCTAATTTGTTTGGCTGACAGTCAGGTGGGCTCTGTTCTGATTGTCCACAATAAGTTAAGCAGTTGAGCCAGCTGAGCGGTCAGGGTGTGAGCCAGCAGAACCATAAGACAGCCCTTGTCTGTCTTCAGAGGGCAGATCAGTTCACTGACCCGCACAACCCTTCACAAATGATATTTCTCTCCCTAATGTCGTTGTTTTACTCGGAACACTTAATCACATTAAAACATTAAGAAACACATCTGGTCCTCTGCGACGTCTTCAGACACCGGTTGTTGTTGTTGTTGTGTTGGAGCCGGAGAGACAGCAAGAGAGCGACAACATGCCAAATATGTGTCTTTGTTGCTGTCTGTCTCTCAGACAGAGGTGAGGGAGACCGAAAGAAAGGAAAAGAGAGATAGACAAGAAGAAGGAGAGCTGTAATTTAGCCGGCTGACAGAGGAAGTGAGATCTCTTGGGGGTGTGTGAGTGTGACAGTCTAAATGAATAGAGACATCAGTGTGTGTGTGTGTGTGTGTGTGTGGACATGAGGAGGGATCTGTGCTTGGTGTGTTTTACTCACCCTGTCAAACCCAAGACAGCCCTAAGTGTTTTTATCAACCTTCCTCCTCCTTTCTTCTCCCTGTCACAGCTCTGTGGGGTAAAATGTATGTGTCCGTGTGCGTCTAGTGACTGCCAAGAGGGAGATGTGCAACAGGTAGGTGGTAGGAACACAGTACATCCTTTTCCCTCATTTTGTCTTGTTGATGTTTCCTTTCTAATCTTCTTCAGGGTTGCCAGATCTCTGGAGAGAAAACAAGCAACCCAGACTGTCCAGAGCACTAGAACTGACAGCCACTGGCTTGTGGCATTGTTCAGATAGAGTGAGGATTTTAGATTTATTTATTTAAAAAACCTTGAACCTTCACTTCCTGTAACCAAGATTGGTCTTGATTCATTTCTTGGAAGAAGTCAAAGAAATCAACATTGATCGTAACACAGAGACACATTAGTCTGTCTTCAGTTCAGCAGCACAATAAGTCTGTTGCTGGTTCAACTCATTGCATTCAGTTCAGTATGGTTGCAGTGGTGCAAGATTTTGACGTCATGATGACCCTCAGAAAATATCAAGGTCTTATGGTATCATGAGCCACAGCACACCATTATTTTTATCAGTTACAAAACATAATTAACAGAATTATAAACCTGATAAATAGCACGTAACTATAAGATGTTATATAACTATAGCACGTTAGATAACTACTAAATGCAAAATTACATCAGCCAGAAGCTTTTAAGATAATTTCCTCTTTCAAAGGACAATAGTGGGGGTTCCTTATGTGCTGTAAAGGTCCAAGGACAGAGCGATGTCGTATGCTGTAAAGCCCTCTGAGGCAAACTGTGATTTGTGATATTGGTACTGGTGGATTGCACACTTAACACGTTCGTTGTCAAAATGTCACACCCGTGCTGCATATGATCCCATCCTGCTGGCTGTCCCATTTATACAGAAATTGTTTTGGCGCCGTCACTACCTCCGATGCCAGCTTAAAGGCGACGGCAACGTTTTCCCCCAATTCTGCGATTTTATCTTTTATACAGAAATGCAAGGCAGCATAATGGCATGAAATTCCTGCCTTGAAGAGGTAGTGTAAAGGAGCTTATGAGAGCACAGTAGCTCTGCCAGTGTACTTCCTACTCGGTGCATGTCTACAAACTGTATCATTGCCCTGCTATTGTCAGGTGAATGGGAAAAAATGGAAAGCGATCTTGCTTGATTAACCAATATTGTATTCATCATTTAGTATATTTTTACATACAAACTGAGGGCTATTTAAAATTAGTGTGCGGACCTCCATTGGCCCCGGGCAGGACTTCAAACATGACTTTCCTTTGATTATTAACAATTAACATATACTGTAGGTGAATGAAAGGTGCAGCCAGACTGCTCCTGTCTGTACCTTTAACTTTCACACCCTCGCTTTTGTCAGCCCCTCCATCCAGTAGTATTGTGTGTGTGTATGTGTGTGTGTCTGTGTCTGTATGTTTTTTAAGTCAGAGTTCACCGAACAGACAGATAATGTAGATTGTGGGAATGCTGGGATGTAGAAAAGGATTTCGATTCTGCATTTTATAATAGACTTTAAAATGCTCATACAGTTTTTTCTTGGGGAATTAAGTTGTTAACGGGACAGATACTTTGATCTGCACAGAGGGATGGTGTTGTCAATATCCAAAGTAGGCCCATGCTACTGTTTTTAATTTCTTTTTTTGGTGTGGATGGAGCTGATATCAACCTTGCTTCTCTGACATTTTCTGCTCTGTTTGTGTGTGTGTGTGTGTGTGTGTGGTGCAAGCTGACTGGTCTTTAAAAGGAAAGGAGATGCCAATACCATCGATGAACAAATGTGCTCGGTATGATAACTATCACTTACCCTGATATACCGTGAAAATGGTATACCATTGCAACCCTACTTCAGTACAAACACTGTGCACTCTCAAGGTTGATATCTCAGCAGCCAGCTATTTGCAACACCCTGATCACTTAAAAATTGTTTCTGTGACTTTTGTGTCCTATTAATAAGCTTAAATGGTAGGACTGCCCCTTGACAGTCGGAGATTCGAATCGTTAGTTGGGGAACTCTCATTTGACTGACACTGTTTTAAGCTGAGCGGTCTTAGCGGTCTTTTTTTCCTTCCTAGTCAGTGTGCTGTGCAGTGTACTTAGCTGCGGAGTGAGCACTCATGACTTTCATGCTACCCTTTTGGTACAGACATCTGCAGACATGATGCAGCAGCACAGAGCAGGAAAGACTTTCCAGCGCAAGGCTCTGACACAACATGATCTCTCTCTTCTGCTTGGAAGCTATGAATTAACAGCTCACAGATACTTCATACAACATAGTCTCTGGCTTTTATTTGGAACCTAGCGTTAGCAAAAAATGTTGTTGCACATCTCCAGTATGTTGTTCATGCAGTTAACTTGTTTATTATATTACATGAATGCCGCTGTCACACTGAACGCCCCTCTTAAACCTGTTCAAACTTTAAAGCCTGAATCGTCAACTATTTATATTAAACGGCTGAATCTGATTCGACTGACATAATGCTGAGTCACGTACAGTCCTATTTAACGGGGAAGTAGCGCAGTAGATAACAGCTGAGCTGATACTCGTGCTCTCAAGCACCAGTGAGTTGCGCTCCACTACCAATAGCTACTGATTGAGGAAGTGACAGTGATGATACGGTACAGTCAGTTCAGTTTGAACATTCACTGTTAAAGAACTGTCAGCATGTGTAGTGAATATCTCTTGCAGTAATTGTGACCAGGTGGCACCAGATGTCAGGCCAGGGGCCATTAAAATGTTCAGGCTTTGTCTTCAGGGGACCATGGCTATCTCCAGGAAGTTGAATGGAAAATAATCAGCCATTTATTGTACGTACCTTGTTAACGATTGAGGCAAAGTTCAGTGCGTCCATTGTTTGCAGAGCATGATTTTTATTGCAATATGCTTTTTAGAACCTGTTATCTCCAGCATATTAGTGCGTACATCAAATTTAATGCAAATCTGGGAAGTAGATTTTAAGTTCCCTCGTCCTGAACCAAAGAGTTGGATAATGAGAAATCTTCAGTGGCTGGTTGCAATGGTTGAGGGGCTTTGGTAACTCTGGACTTCTTCCCTTCTATTCTCCTCTTTTCTCCCTTCCTGTCCTCTTCGGCTTTACCTAAAGCAGAAAAAGCAGAAGTTGCTGTGCAAAAAAAATTCGGAACTCTCAGTGATTAGGTCAAAAGGGCAAATCTGCAATGGATCACGGCCTCCACAAATCCATAGTTGATGCTCAGTTGTCCACAAAGCTCTCTCTAAACCCTGCAGTAAGTGTGTGTGTGTGTGTGTGTGTGTGTGTGTGTGTGTGTGTGTGTGTGTGTGTGTGTGTCAGCCCACAGCTGTCAAAAGCAAACTCGAACACAAACAGTCAAGTGAGTACAAACAAGTGCTTTCCACTTTTGACCCCCTCCATGGTGACTGTCTAGTTTATATCACAGATAGACTGAAGCTCTTGTGGCAAATTAATCTCCTCACAATTTTTTAAAGGACACGTTATGTACTTTTATCTTGCTTTTACCAGATTTCTTTTCAATATTGTGCATTTGTTTGTGTGTGTAACTTCTTATGCAGAGAAGTTGACTGTATGTCTCTACAGTGCGTTGCCCATAATGTAACTATTGAGGATCTAGTAAAACTCTTGTCAGCAAATCAAAGAACTGAACTGACATCCCCTACGTTTGTAGTCACTGCAGTTTATGTTATATGCCACTGGTTGCAGTTTTAAAGAAAATTAAGTTCTTTGGAGGGAGGG
This sequence comes from Chaetodon striatus, assembly GCA_029783705.1. Classification (NCBI taxonomy): domain Eukaryota; kingdom Metazoa; phylum Chordata; class Actinopteri; order Chaetodontiformes; family Chaetodontidae; genus Chaetodon; species Chaetodon striatus. The sequence continues at coordinate 6,105,834 of JAPZEB010000015.1, read as the reverse complement.
TAATTACATCAGAACACAATATCTGAAGCCTGTTGAATCATATGAGGAACTGGAGAAAATTAAACCAGTCAGTTTGCAAATAGGACCCATGGTGTGACAAATATGTGACACTTAACTTCACTTAAAATGAAAAAATGAGCCAAGATGCCAGCTGACCCCTAATTCCTCCATAAAATGTACTGTAATCCCTCTCAATTATTGCGAAATTTTCTTTTTCTTTATTTTTATACATGAGGAAGTTTTCACTTCTGTTTTTTACAGACAAAACCATGTAGATATTTCAGAATTCAAGGCTGAAATTTCAGGTGTTCCCTTTCAATCCCAATGTCTAAACTCCTGGCTTACTGTATCAAAACAAGATATTTTATTTTGGCCATTGTGTCATGCTTTTGGATTTGTGTGTGCGTTTTTGAAAAGGGCGTCATAAGATCACTCGTGTGAATGTGACTTTGTTTCCGTGACATTCTGTGCCACTTCTCAGAAGCATAACTTTAGCAAAATCACATTTGTCTTGTCTTCAATTCCTTCCTCTTCTGTTCAAGGCTTTTCTTTGTGACATGTCCTTTTTTGCTTCCCTTTTCTTCTGAAAGAGGTTTCTCATTCTTAACATCATTTATTTTAGGACAGCGGAGCACACAGTGGTGAAAGGGGGCTGGTAGTGTGATTTTTATGGTGTTTTAACTACTGCTTTTTACATTGTTCTCATAAATGACCACACCAATAAGTCAAACCCTTGAATCCGCTCAGTGTACATTAAAATACATTTTGAGAACTATTTCCTACCTAACTGTTGTGAATGTCTACTGTTAGTTCTGTAAATAAAACCGAGCTAAACCTTAAGCAGACAAAAAAGTAGAGTAAATATGGATATCGTGTGCAAACCATCTTAGGATGATATGATACCCACACTTTTGTCACATGACATTTGAGTTTCCCTAAATAAATCACGCTTAATTTATCTCCTGACTTTATTGACTGTTTGAGAAAATATGACATTTATACAAGAGCTATTTTTTAACAATAAGTTTCATTTATTTCTGACTAAAGATAAACTGCTGTGTAATTTAAATTTACTGCTCCCCATATCTTAAATAAAAGTGCATTCAGCATCTAACCAGTGACTGTCTTAACCATGTGATCTGTTTTCCCCCCCTCTCCTTGGGCCACTACCTCAGTTAGATGAGTAAGCTGTCCAGTGTGCAGTTGTATTGAAGTGGTTGCAAGCTTTTGCCTTCACGAAGGCTTGTTTGGTCTGGACATCGAGAGGTTTACTGGAGGGTTTCGTCAGACAGACAGTTAAGAAAAGAAAAAAAAAAAAAACACCATGAATGTGCTGGTTGTACTCTTGTGTGAGAAGGATAGTTCCAGTCTCACAGTTCTTGTTGACTGAGCAGCAGACACTGTTTTTCCACTTTTTTTTGTATATTTGAATTAAAGTAGGTATTGCATCACAATAGCTAAAATTGTCTTGTGTATAACGGCAAAATTATCTGTACATGGTACATGAAAATAGCTTATTTAACTATCTCATTACTACACTAGTTTGCATGCTAGTTAATTATGGCTGCCTCTGTGTTATGGGAATTCCCTGCATGGTATAAAGTCATCTAAGAAACTGTCTAAAAGTGTGTGCTGCCATCCACATACATAAACGATTATCTACCCTTTGAGTATGGGGTGTGACAGTGCACAGAAATCATGGTTTGGCTCATAACCAAGGCAAGGAGCCACAGTCTGGTGTGAGTTTGGTACAGCAGAGAAAAACCCTGCATAGAGATACATTTATTTTCATTTAATTTGAACAGATAGTAGTACAAGAGTTAAAGACGGACAGAATCCTCTTGCTGGGGACTGAGAGCACTTTGCCCCATGGCTACTTTGGTAAACCATTTGCACAACTAAAGTTACAGTTTTGGTTGTATGCCTCTGGGAGCCAGTCAAGTTGTGTTTAGTTTACGTCATATGTAGCCATGCCAGTTGACAGAGCTCCAGTGCCGCTGCAAAGAAGATACATACTCCAAGACATGGAAGCTTCACACACATTTACCCCCCAGCAGCGCAGAAGATCTTCCATTGTGTTCCTGAGTTATGGTGTTGAATAATGGCCTGAAAGTACTACTGCAGAACATTATGTTGTCACGGTGATTTGACCTATGACCTTTTGGATTTAAAATGTTATCACTTCATTATTTCTTTCTAGTAGACATTTGTGTGAAATTTTGTCGTAATAAACAGACGTGACTCATGGCCAGAAACACATTTTGTGAGGTCACTGTGACCTTTGACCACCAAATTCTAATCAGCCCATTCATGAGTCCAAGTGGATGTTTGTGCCAAATTTGAGAAAACTCTATTAAGACCTTCTTGAGACATCATGTTCACAAGAATAAGACAGATGTAAGGGCACATTGACCTTGGCCTTTGACTGTTGACCATCAAACTCTAATCAGTTCATTGTAGAGTCCAAGTGGATGTTTTAGCCAAATTTGAAGAAATTCTATCAAGGCGTTCTTGACATATTGTGTTCATGAGAATGAGGCGGACGCAAGGTCGTAGTGACCTTTGACTACCAAAATCTTAACCATTGAGTCAGGGGGACGTTTGTGCCAAATTTGAAGAAATTCCCATAAGGCTTTCTTGAGATATTGCATTCACAAGACAGAAGTGAGGTCACATCGACCTTGAGCTTTGACCTTTTCCCAACAAAATTGCAGCATAATAAGGAACATTTCAACATTTTTGTATTTCACCGTACAGACACTGAACAACACTTCTCCAAAAGGCAATAAGTCACAATAGACTATAAAACTAAAAAGCTTTTCATATCATTTCATACTCGTGCATTAGGAGGCATGTTGAATGTAACATCTGATTGATGCCGTTGAATGTGTGTTAGCATGTACACAGCCCTCTCCATTGCTGTTGCAGCTGACGGGGAACCTCAGTTATTCTAAAACAACTAGACTCCCAGCTTCAGCGTTTTATTTGTGCTCACCAAAGTGTGACTGACTAGCACTGTGTACAAACCAGTTCTTTTCCAGCATAGCCCAGCCTTTACTGTCCTCCTTGCGACATTCAGGACACACCACTTACTGCATCGGGATGGAACTTTGGCACTGGTTGTAAATCACGAGGAATTGAGTCATCCAATATAAACACAATTCATGCTAAGGATACTGGGCTGGAATTGTCAGACTGCACATTATATTTAAAGGGGGAGTAAAGTATTATTTCTAATAGGATGTACAGTCACTGGCTGTGGCTGTTGACTAAAGCTTGAGTTGACCACACAGTATGATGGGATATCACAGAATGTCACTGAACACATCTTACTCACTTCCTTCCCTTAATGCCCCAAATAACCTGGTTATGAATGCGCTAAAAGCACAATGTCAAAATGCATGCAAAGTTGTAAATAATGTCCCCTTTTACGCTCTGCAGCTTTTGACACACTCCCACCATACACACAGGCAAACTAAGACACATTTTTTGGGTGTGGTTGGTTTCAGTGGGAGGTTGTTCACACTGTCATTCGTACATTTGCCCATTTGATAGTTGTGATGATGACCGGAAAAAAAGGCCTGCGCAAGAATCGCAAGGATTCCTGAAGTTAAAAAAAAATGCATCACCACAAACAAGGGAGCAGTATTTCCTTCTGCTAATGATTTCTGGCAAAAAACTGACAACATGGATGCCTTGAGATGATGCAACAGTTTGCTGCAGGACACCAGTTCATTCATCCTGCGTGCTCCCATTTGCCAAATGACGCAGACAGTTGGGATGAATCAGCCGTTAGGCAGACAGATCTGATCTCAGACTAGCTATCAACCCTCCTACATGTGGTGCGCATGAATCTGTCCGATAAAGGCTGATCCCAGATCTGAGCCAGGAGGGGTCGGAGTGCCCCTAAACAGGAAGTGGATGAGATCAAACGCACCAATCAGATTGCGGTGGGGTGAGACTAAACATCATCACCCCACAGGAAGGAAGTAGCTATGTCTGAATTACACAGACTAGCATGAGTGTGTGTGAGTGTGTGTGATTTACACAGACCAGCATTTACATCCCACACCCAAATATTTACCTCTGTGCAACTGCCACCCTCCAGCACAAAGCTGTGATTAGGCAGAGGGGAGTGTGTATTATGTGTGTTTGTCTGGCGGCCTACAAACTGTGTGTATGTTTGAATGTGTGAGTGTACTGTATATGTATGTATATGTCTCTGT
>JAPZEB010000015.1:6070064-6080836 GCA_029783705.1 Chaetodon striatus | reverse complement strand
GAATTCCAACCATTTGACACGCGAAAACACACACACACACACACACACATACACACACACACACACACACACACACACACTGAGTGATGTTACAGTTAAAGATAAACCACGTGCATACGCATCAAATAGGGGATCACTACTTGCAGCGCAGAACAAATGAATCTCACATCAATGGCTATCTGCTGCTATAAGATATGGCATAGTGGGGAGATCAAAACGCCAGCATGACGTATTTAACTGTCACAAAACAGCCGCATCAATTAAACATCAAGAGCACGCATTCTATAGCCTGACCCAGTGATAATCAAGGGTGTTTTAGTATCAAAGTGCTGCTCAGTAAACGCCAGGCCTTTAAAGATCATCATCCATAAACATTACCTGGCTTTGTTCTTCGCTCTCGGGGAAACCACACAATTGTCCACGCCTTCCCTTCTCTTTTTCCCATTGCTCTTTCTGGCGCTCTACCTGCTCGTACCCCCTTCTCCTCCCCTCTTTACCTGTGCATGTGTGCAAAGAGCTACAGGCCTCATAGATTGTCTCCTTAATGCGCTTTCTGTTTCTCTGTGGAATTCTTTTTCCTTGAAGAGAAAGAGAAAGTGAGATAGAGAACAGAGGCGAAGGAGAGAGGGAGAGATAGAGAGCAGGTAGTTTCATTACCCCCCCCCTCTCTCTGGGTGCCTGGGTTATGGCCAATTAGGCCTATTAGCAACAACAAAACACAAGAAAACACAACAAAACCCGGTCGGCAGGCAGGCAGGCAGGCAGGTAGTTAACGGTGGGAGGAATTGTTATCTCTCCCACAGACAGGAACAAAGAAAACGCTCTCCAGAGTGCCGGTGAAAGAATTTATACCTCCCAGTGTTCTCAATTCTACAATTAAACTCTTTACTGCAATTTCCTGTTGGTTGGAGTCTCCAGAGGGACTTTTCAATGCACTGCAGTGATTTTTACACCTGCAAAGTGGCGCGTTATGCAATTAACCAAGTTTGAGACAATTGCTCAGAGGTGCAGAGAAGCTACAACTTTGCAGCTTTTAAACAAGACTCTGCTGAGTTTTGTGATGGATGTGTTGATGACATATTGACTTAATAAATTATCAGCTTATTTGAATGTGATTACAGCTCTGTAGCTGCAGGGGTGATCAGCTTCCTTCATATCTTCTGTGGAGAAAGCAGAATTTGATTTACCTGGTGACTTACTTTAACAGTGGGAAATTCTGCAACATCACACGCCAATCGTAAAATTCGATAAAACTGTTTGTTTTCAACTCGATTCTGGCTCCTTAAACGCGGTCGTTCTTTCACAGTACATCACTCTAACAGCGGTCCATATAATGCACTACACAACAAGTTGAGAAGTTGTGGAACAGCGCTGAAAGTCAGTTGCAGCCAAAGAGGATTACTGGAGATGAAAAGTGTGAGTGAAATTTTCACAAGTACCTGGTTGAATTTGGCTCTTGCAGATGTGGCAATGTGATGTCCAGGTGTGATATGAAGAAAAGTGATTTTCCACCTATGTGGCAGCACAAAAAAGTAATGATTAGGGCAACATGGGATCGCTGGAAGGAATAAATCCCCAAGATTTATACTCTGCATCTCCTTTTATCTCCTTAGTCTGTCGCCTTCCTTCCCTCATCCTTCTCTATCTCTGTGTCTTTCTTTGTCAGTTTCTTAAGACCCCCTTACTCCACCCTCAAACTAAACGAGCCATGCTCCGTATAAAATCCATTAACTCAACATGCCGATACACAACCATCACCCAGATGGGAGCTGAGTGTGTATTGTGTGAGCGTCATGTTGAGGCTGAGGGAGATGCAATCAAATAGAGATGTGCAGAACAAAACAGGCGAAGGATGGAGGGAGGGGAGGGAGGGAGGGAGAGATGGAGGGAGTAGGCAGGGAGGTAAACTAAATGTGACATCTCATATTTGACTTTTCACTTCCCATTTAGCTGACACGTCCAAGATAAGTGGAGGAAAGATTACTGGTCTCATTCTGTTAGACAAAGGCCTCTGCGTGTGTGAGTGCATTTGTTGTTTCAGGCATGTAAATTTTACATTTAGACCCTTTAGCTCATTCTCTTGTGTGACTGATGATAAATAAGCAGGTCGGAGTTCACAGCGTGTGTGTGTGTGTGTCAGCAGACAATAGAGTTTCATGTTCACATCCATTAGATGTGATTGTTTTCCTTGCTCCATTTCATGTGAGTTATGGTTCAGTCACTAATGTTTGACTTCTATTTTAAAGTTCTACAGGAAGTTTTCATTTCATACAGTATTTTTATGTTTGTGGCCATCATTCCTTTCATATTTTACTCATCAAGTAATTAGCTAAGATGTGCAACACCGCTAGGGCTGGGTATTTAACCTCGAATCACATCTGATACTGACCAACATTTGTTAGTAGCATGAAGTTTGAAAGCTATCATGTACCCTGGTCAGATTTTTTGTCATTTGCCAATTTTAGATTGTATTATGTTTAGGAAATTTTTGCACAACTGCTTGTGTTGAGACACGATTTAACATTGGAGACTCGGCCTCTTGTGCTTATTGAAAAAACTAGTGCAGATTGGAACGGGCCCATTGTTTGGCATGTGGTATTGCAAACAAAAACTTTGAAAAGTAAAGCAAGACAGCATTTATCTGGGGCCTCAATATTACTAAATCCGCCTCTGAAAAACAAACCCAATCTGCAGCTACACGCGGTCAGAAACACCAGTGAAATACACTTAGTGGAGGTACTAATTTCAATATAGGCATATTAGTCATTTGCTTGACATAATCACTGCGGTTATTAAGTATAGCATTGATTTAGTATGATCAACATACACAGTTTGAGTTATGGCAGAGAGGCGCGTAGCCTGTTGGCTAACCGCTCATGCTCATTGACTCCAGGGAAGTGAGGAAGAGTTCAGTTGTAACGTTAGTATTTCCAGAATTCAGCAGCAAAAGTGAACGTAGTCTGAAGAGCCCCGAAGCCCCGCCCCTGCTGCTGTGTAGATGTTTGCTTATTGATCCAAAGTTTATTAATATTAAATGTGTCGCGTGTCTGAATTACACCAAATTTGACACTGCATGTCCTGCGTCCCTAGCAATACACCAGCCAAATGTGATGAAGACCGGATGAAAGGTTCTTGAGATATGTGAAGGTGAAGGACATACAGACAGACAGAGATTCTTGCTTTATAGTTAGATTTGTTTTGTAGTAAAACACATTTTTATTCCTCAAAGTAAGGTATCAAAAAAAGTTTCCCAGACCTAGGCATTGCTAAAAAGAAGTAACAAACAAACAAAATTAGGACCCAGTCTATCCATTAGAAACATCCATCATAGGGTGCATTTGTAAATCCAATCTGATGCTCTGCACTAAAATCAGACTGCTGTTGTTTGAAGAAACATCGTGTCATGTGGTTACGTTTTTCATTGACTGCTCCTGGCTCTCTGCAACTTCGTCTCCTCAGATAGAGTGCAGAGAGTGTGCTCTGCCACTCAGAGAATGTGGTGCTCTGAATAACCGAACATTATATTCCAATATGGCTTTGAGCTTCATAACCTTCTGGTTTGTGCTGGAGTGCACTTTTGTGTTTGGACTGACTAGTTACAAACATTGTCCAACAGTACTACAGTTTTTCTGTGCAATGAGAGATTATCACCAAAATTTCTTCTGCGCTCTTTTTTTTTAATCACCAGTAAAACTGGTTTAGTTGATCTGGCTTAACTGCTGGCCTCTTACAACCTGTACAAACATTTGACTGCTCATTTCTGCCCTGTCAGACTTTTTTGCCATGGTAGCGGCATGGCTGCAGGGATTGCAATATCCCTTGGTGAGTCAGTCGGTCCACCACTTCGGTCTAGACTGAAATATCTCAACAATTTTCAGATGGCTTGAAATGAAACTGGGTCCAGACATTAATGGTTTACAGAGGATGAATCGTACTGACTTTAGTGATGCCAGACTTTTCCCCTAGCGCCACCATCTGCATTTAAGGGTGAAATATCTCAACATTTAGCAGAGGCATTTGCATAACGTGTTGACAGACATTCATCATTCTATTATTGGAGCTAGACTGTTCATTGGGAGCGCTGTTGTAATATATACACACCATTTGGTTATTCAGAGCACCCTGCTCTCTGAGCGCTGACGGTATTATAGGCACAGACGGAGCAGCAGAGGTGCAGTGAAAGTGAAACGTCATTGTGCTGGGTCCAAAATTAAGCTGTGTCTAATTTACAGCCTCACAGAGATGCTAGCGTGGCTATAGGCTCTGAGTTTGTAGTTATCTATGCGTATTCCCGGTTACTTGGGTGAATACAATTTTTTCATACCTGATAGAAATGATGGCTGAGGGTGGAAAATACAACTAAATAAACAGGATCTTTAATAAACTTGTTGTTTATCTACAGGTCAGTTCTTTGTCCACTCAAGTAGCAGTCGATCTATGCACAATATTCTTCATTATATGTGATTGTGACAGCGTGTTTTCAGAAAATAGCCTTAACCACGTTAACTGCCAGTTATACTGCAAAAGCCACCACCACCTCTATTGTAACTATAAAATAGAGCATTTTATACAATGGCTGTAATATCTGTATCCATTCACACACTGTCAATCTATTAGCTGTTGACGGTAAATGAAAAAATGCACTTGTGTGTTCATGGATTAAATATCTGTCTGCCTCCATAGGAGAGAATACACATTGTGGATCATACAACCATGTTTACCTATAGCTTTGTCACCCATGTGAAAAAAGACTTATATTTGAGGAGTATGTGTGCGTTTATGTGTTTGTGTGTGTATGGCTGCTACAATGCGGGTGCCCACTCAAGCGAACACAAGAGGCTGCAGTTATCTTCACCTCCAATTACACACTGGGAACACCTCTGCTGTGTGTGTACGTGGGTGCACACAATCACACATTTTTCTAACCTTTGTGTGCGGCTGTTTGACTGTGTTTGCGTGTGTGTACACACTGTACGTGTGTGTGTGTGTGTGTGTGTATCCCCCGCAAGGCCCTGGGGTTACAGGCAGCTTGGTGACAGTGCAGATGGGATAACATATGACATGTGAGTGACTGAGTGAGTGTGTGTATGCATGTGTGTTTGTGTGTGTGCGTGTCAGTCCATCTGGGCTCCCCTCTGATCGGCCGGGGCTCCCTCTGCTCTCCGTGGCCCACTGGGGAGCCGACGGGACGACGGAGACAGAGAGCAGCGAGGCCTGCTTACCTTCAGCTTCTCTCACCTCCACCAACTCTTTTACTGCACCATAGCGATACATAAATCTGTTACAAATGTTAAAATTACATATTTGTCTGGTGTCTTAAAAAGCTATTTTAGAATTGATTTTCTGTCCTAGAATTTTGTGGTTATATGTTTAGTTTGTCTTGACATTTAATTGCAAAGTATTTTTTATGTGAGCTCAGGTTGCCATCGCAAAATAAGAAGAGAAACCGGTTTTGCTAATATACCAGGACTATTTACAAAGATGATACGGCACAGTTATTCATCAGCCACATAATTTCACCAGTACTCAGAGCTTTGTCTGGTGGATGACATTATTTGGTCACGCACTATTTCTTAAACAAATTAATTTAATTGTTTGACAAGTAATTCCAGGTTGTTGTGCTAAAACTATTAGTTAACTAACTGCTCAGCAGCAAGCTCAAATCAGATCAACAAGAAAAAATATAATTGCTTAGTTATGTATTTCATTTATTTAGCAAAACATCCAAAACTGTCTCTGGTTTCAGCTTCTCAGCTGTGAGGATTTGCTGCTTTTTTGTGCACTGATCACCCAGGGCTTAAAACTGTGAGTAAGGCAAAAACAACAAGTTGAGAATGTCACCTTATGCTCACAGAACTTGTAAATGAGTTATTTATAAAAAGCAGTCGTAAAAACCGTGCCAGACTTCATTAAATATTTATTAATGTGAAGTGTTGCTTGTTAAACTTTATAGTTAGGAAACATTTCATAGTAAACTCCTAAAAATGACATTTGTATGATACTAAGGTGCAACAACAAATATCTTTAAATAAAACTGATGCAGGTTTTTTATAAATATTAGGAGGAAACTTTTCAATGAATAGTAAATTAATAGTAAAACATGAACTGAAAAAAATGAGCTGTCAATGTACTGCAGTTGTTATCCCTGCATATTCCACCCTTAACCTTTTCATGATTTGGGAATTCAGAGCACTTGATTAAAATTTTTAGAAGATCATGGATCATGGTTTAAAAAGTAAACAGTTTATGTTTTTGATATTTAAACAAAAATATCACCCTATAGGGGGCAAGTCTTTAAGGAGTGTGAATGCACATGTGAGGAAAGTTGTAGAAAACCTTTTGTGGCTTCAGAGGAAGCTAAACAGATGCTGCACCCATTTACCTCAGAAGTCGCACAGTCGTACATGACATTACACCTGAGTTTACTGCATTCTAGTACAACACGTTAAAAAAGCCTAGATGTTGTTAGCAATATCAGTTCTAGCCAGGCTAGTCATAGTTAGCAACAGCAGTTGATAACAACGTATCTCACCATAGCAACATGCCCACAGATAGAAGTTGGGTAGTGTGTGTACAACTATTTTAATGAGACACAAAAAAGACAGAAGTCCTCATAAACAGTTTATTACTACAGCATTCACTACTCTTGAAGCATGGAGCAACCATTTTGAATTTTGAGATCAGGGTTGGTGAGGTTGCTCCAACTTTTTGAGTCATCTTCAATGGGTGTTACAATTGAAATTTCTGAATGGAAACTTGGAAATGCCGATTTCCCAGTGCAAAACAAACACACCAAAAGTCTGATATCACTAAAGGCAATACTTAATGGCCTGAGTTGGCAGTGGAGTTGCATTTTGGGTAATGTAGGCACCAGATTTTGACCAGGAAGAAGAATGCATGGAATTAAAAAAAGGGCAGCATCTCTGCCTTTGCTGCATCAATTTTGATCTTTAAAAAAATGTGTTGTGTGTCTGACAGTGTTACTGTTACCAAACCTGAACACTTGCAGAATGCTAGCTGTGAACCCTGGAATATGGCATCAAAGTGCTGCACTGTGTAGGCCCACCAACTACCCGACCATCTTCCTACGTGCAGGAATTATGTTTCCTCCGAGGCATATTAGGGAAGGCCATTTAGTCATGTGTATATGTAAGTTAAGAGGAGACATGGTTGAGTCAGAATATATTACTTTGATGAATTATGTGACGAGTGCAGGGAGTAAATTTGTAGACCTGTCGGCAGTGTGACCAAATTGCACACAATTCACACAATGTACGGAAACTGACAATCCCACCTTTTGCCAGCATGCGGACCGGTTGTGGCACACAATGCCTGAGGGCACTGCCAGCATACAGTACCTGCAGTATAAGTGCACTCTATGTCCATTCTCCAATGAATAATTAGGCTGTTTTTTTACTGTACAGCACAAGTTCACATGTGATTACTTGCTGCGTATACTGTATCTTTTTTGAAGTTTAATTGGGTGATTTCTTTTGTGTTGAATCCAGTTTTTCTTTAGCTGGCATTGGCGTCATGTTGCAGAGCCAATGGCATCGAGTTTGTACCACCACAAAGGCGAAACAGTGAATGTACAGGACACTGTGTGCATCTGACATTGTGCATTGTGTCCCCATGAGACTTGTCACGCTCTCTTGTTCATGGGATCCAGGTCCATGGCTATTTTGTGGGGCTGGCCAGGGCCACGTGGTGTTGAGGGGAAAGGCTGCGGGATTTGGACCGATGGAGGCATTGGAGGGATGGTGTGTGTAGTTGGGATGAGAGGGAGACAGCAGGGAGCTGGGCAGTCGGTTTGTTCCTGTTCCATCCGCGGGCTGGAGGCCAGAGCCTGGACACAGAGGATGAGAGATGATGGAGAGAAAGGGAGCAGGAGTCAGAAGAGAGGGCGGACGGAAGTAGAAAGAGAATGAGAAAGAGGTGGGGAGTGTTGGGAGATGGAGACATGAGGTCTTTATGACCAAGGCAGGAAGGGTAAGGAGAAGATAAAGAGAAAGGAAAAGACGGGAATAAGGAAATGTCTTTAGAAAAATGCTAGCAGTGGGGGGTGTTCTTGTCCGGTCAGACCAACACTGAGATGCTAAAGAGGACTTAATGATGCCTGACAAGTGCAATTAATAATTAAAGCAGAAGCCGACGGTCATGCAGCTAGCATGTGACAATAACTGAGGTTACACTCCCTTGACAAGCCTACTCTACTGCCCTTCAACCTTCTTTCCTTGTTAGTCACAATTTAGTCATCTTTTCACTTTCCTCTCCTCTTATCACTCTCTTCCTCCTTTGTCGCTCCCTCCTCCTCTCGGTCTGTCTGTGTAATTTTGGCACTTATGTTCGTACCACACCCCTGCCCCCAACCCTGCCCTCCGTCGCTTTAACCATCACCCATCCTCTCTTTCTTTCTCCCCTCCATCTCTCTTGCTCTCTCACCCCTCCCGTCACCCTTGAGCGGCTCATGCAAAAACTGCAGCCGTCACTATCAGGTGTTGACGAGTTGCCCTACTTGATATTCATGGGTGAGATTATTTGGAAGTGTGTGTGTGTCAGGGGGGGTTACAGGAGAGGGAGGTGATGGAACGGGTGTGTGAGTGTGTGTGTGTGTGTGTGTGTGTGTGTGTGTGTGCTGGTTAGGAATGGGGGTTGGAGGGTGTACAGGGTGTACATGAAGCATCATTACCATATCAAAGACATGCTAGGCTTTCTGTCCTAATGGTAATTACACTGCCCACAATTGGCGCTCACTGCTCGGATCACAACAACAAGAAAAAAAAAATTTCAAAAAATGGATGGAGGGATGAGGAGGAGGGATATTAAAGGGAAGTGGAGGGGGGGTACAATTGGCTGGGGCTTTCAGGTTATGTTAATACCGCTCATCTATTTAATTAGTGGCTGGCGTTGGGCTTTGTTTACATCTGACGTGCCCCTTCTAGGAAAGACAGATGAGAGAGAGAGAGGGAAACGGAGAGAGAGAACGGTGAGGGTGAGAGAGAATGAACGAGTATCAGAAAACAGAACAAGAGAGACGGAGGAGGAGGAGGACAGCAGAGTGGTTTCCGGGGCCGGGTGGTGGGATGGCTGGAGCGGGGTGTGACTGCACCTCTTGAAGCTGTAATGAGGTCCGTTGTGGATGGACCTTTGATAGGCCTCCTGGCTCCACCTCTTTCGCCTGTCTCTGAAGCCGCGCAGGCCGGGCCGGGGGAATCAGCTCAGACTGCAGCCAGGAATAATGCTTCCCTGTCTGCCTTCCTGTTTCTTTGACTGATTGACTTGCTGATTGGCTGACTGAGTGCTCAACTACCTGACTCCCTGCCAAACTGAGAGACTGAGTAGATGAGAGTGAGGCTGACCCATTGACTTGATGACTGACTGGCTACAAGACTCATATGACAGATGCTTAAGATGCTACAGTATGCACTTTTGCCTTTTGACATGGTAGTGTGACCTCTCTGACCACATCTTATGGCAAAAGTGTAACATCTGTTTCAAATGAGAACAGTGGAGGCACTCTTCCAGAGAGTCTCGCCGCAAAAGCATTCACGCTGTTGCACAGAGCTTCGCTCTAAAGTCTTTGAATTAGTCTGGCGCTCTGTTTATAAATTAGGGGTGTAACTGTTCACAAAATTCATGGCTTGGTTCAATATGACACAGTGGTGTCACAGTTTTGGTACAGCAAAAAAGTAGACATACCAGACAAATTTAATTGATTTTTAAAATATTAAATGTATGAAAAATAACATAATGTGGACTCTTGGTTCTTTTGTATAAAGCAGGAATTACTGTCTGGCTGAAATGGGCTTGTTAAAGTCTGGGTAAGAGCACTCTTATTTCTTTCAGTCCAGTAAATATGTGAATCAATATCTCTGTTAAATGCCACAATCATATAAACAAGCTAAACAGCCATCACTAACATACCTTTTAGTCCTTTTGGCTGAATCAGCCCGCCGGCAGTTACTGCTCACTGCTGTGGATGTGTGCTTTGTGCTAACTTTAGCTGCTGAACACGAGGCTATAGGTACAGTACGCAGCGGCTCTCGTTCCCTGGTTCGGGGGGTTTATGCTTCCGGCGTGGCTTTCTAAAGAGAATCTGTTGTTGCACAGTGGCTTGTTCTTTGGCTTGGGGCTTGTGTATGTTACTGTGCTACTGGGTTAGCTGCTAGGTGGAGTCTGTAGCTGAGCGGTGGCTTGTTGTGTGGCTCGGTGTGTTTTATCTGACACACTAAAGTGGTTCCACACACCAGACATGTAAATTATTGGAGGATGTTGTATTTCTGGTTGGGTACTGATGTTATTAACGATCTTGCAATGAGCTAGCTTAGCATACCGTGCCTCCCAGTGTGTGTCACTGGAGCAGGATATTTTGGTTTGGGGGTGGGTGGGGTAGACAGCATGTTGCCTGTTCTGTCATGTAGGCTGCCTTGTTGATTGCAGTGGCACCGAGAACATTACAGTAAACACAGTTTAAGATGTGTAATTTATTTTCAGAATGTAATAAGATAGTTTAATGTATTGTTTGGTTTGTAATGCGTTCCAAACAGGAAGACTTGTGCCGAACGATTCAATATGAATACTTGTATTGTTAAAAATGCTTGTTATCATTTAAAGGTACTCTATCTACTAATAAACAATGCATGGATTCACAAAGAAGTAATCAAAGCAAACAAAATAATCTCAAGTCATCATTTATGACTCGTTACAAGTGTGTGGTGGTGTATTGATATGACTCTGCCTTTTGCCTGTATTTTCTTATTTTCCTCTTATTT
>JAPZEB010000015.1:6044464-6063492 GCA_029783705.1 Chaetodon striatus | reverse complement strand
ATGACTAAGTAGAAATCTGGATCCCGAGGCTGGGCCAGTTGGGAACCACTGCACTAGGCCTTGGCACTTGGCCCTTTAGTGTGGAGTTTGCATGTTCTCCCCATGTCAGCGTGGGTTTTCTCCAGGTGCTCCGGCTTCCTCCCACAGTCCAAAGACATGCATGTTAGGTTAACTGATGACTCTAAATTCCCTGTAGATGTGAATGTGAGAGTGAACAGCTGTCTGTCCCTATGTGTCAGCCCAATGATAGTCTGGCGACCTCTCCAGGGTGTACCCAGAGTCTCGCCCAGTGTCAGCTGGGATAGGCTCCAGCCCCCTGCAACCCTTAACAGGATAAGCGATTATGAAAAATGAATGAGTGTTCTAGTTTCCATTTGTAGTCCAAGTAGTATTGAGCAATCACATGTGAACAGCAGGTTGACAGTCCATTTAGAGAGGTAGAATACATCTGCCAAAATGTCATCCTGGAATCCATCGGCTATTGTCTGATGATGAGTTAGCTTTGTTTTAGCTATTTTATTTATTTACTTGCATTTTTATGCAGGTATCTGCTTGAAGAGATTAACCGAAATGGCCAGTGCACACAGGAAGTCTTGGCCCAGATATCTGCTGGCTATCAGCCTGAAATATTGGCCATAGTCCCCGGAGGCTTAATGTTACCAGGTGATAGCCAGTGGAATCCGTGATTGGGTTTAGGGCAAAGAGGTCATGGGTTAGGGTTGGCACTAGCCAATTATAGCACAGTAAGGCAGGACTAGGTGAAACACTGTCGTTTGATGGGTACATCCTAGCATCTACCTGAAATATAACATGGAGCTGAGTCACCTGTTTTATTGGTCAATATACCAGTCATTTATGGAATATGATTGCATAAATGTCCTGTTTGCATTATTCAAGTCTTTTCTGCCACCAGATAGCAACTTTACAGACTCTATAGAAAAGCCAACAAAATTCAGAATACGGCCTGAATATATTAATTCAAATCTCAGAGCAACAACATCGGGACATTGGTATGCAGGAGTGTTACTAGAGGAGAGCTCTTTTTGTCAAGGTCAGTGTGACTTCTGAACTGCTGCATCCATTCAGTGACTGACAGGGTGCTGATAGAAGACAGATGAGAGGCAGAAAACTTATAAACATATTTTCATCCTATAAAAAAAACAAAAACAACTGTAGGTGCTGAAATAACCCCTCATGTTTGAACCAAAGGGAGCAAAGGTCATGATCTTGCGTTGGCACTGGCCACATGCTCATCTGCATTTTGCACTGAGGTCAGCTCCGCTCAACAGGGGGAATCTACGCTCAAGGATGAAGCGCAGGTGAGCGGACTGCCCTTGAACGAGACGGCACGTGGCCATACATAATAGATAACTGTTGAGGATAAAAAGTATGGCAGTACAAAGAGAGGTGTTTACTTGCACAGATAAAAGAGCATACATGTTTGAGAGGGTCTGAACGAATTCAATTTAGATATGGAAAGCAAATCCATCAGCTTTATAAACAAACATCTTACAAGCAAACAAGGTTAAAAAGGCTTTAGAAAATTATTTTTATGAGATGAAATGAATATATTAGTGCTTTTAACCTATGGTATACCATTTTTATAATTTCCTGTATCCTTACGGTATGTAGAAAAGCCATCTCTTAGCTCGTCTGAGCGTTTTGCCTCGTGATAATATGGAAGCTGACAGAATGAATTGGAAGTTATGAATTTATTTGTTTCACCTTTAACCAAGTGTCAGCAATATTTACTTATTTCTAATTAGATTACACAATGAACATAAAAAAGATATCCGAGCATAAATGATGAGATGTCACATTGCTTTGACACGTAATGGCAGACGGTATGTTGAGCAAATTAATATAAACACACATCTAATCAAAAAAAAGAAGACTTCAGGTGCCTGGAAATATTCTTGACAGTCTTGTTTCTTGCTTGTCACGCGTAATGGGCTCGAATGGTGATACATTAGACTGACAACATTTCAATGACTTTGAGACAGTTCTTTTTCAGTCTCATTTCAGTTTGCCTTTATCATTACGCCCAAGTGGCCTACTTATTGAAAAAAATGTTTGTGTATTCATACATATTAGAGTGGCGCTTTATTGAATAATAATGCAATTTTCAAACAGAACAAGGTAGAAAACAACAAGGTCATATTAGATTGAGACTGAATGGTGCTCATTAAAGCCACTATCTATAAACCCATGTGTTCGCGCACACACAAAATCAGAGCATCGACTGCACACCATTACTCAAGTGACAGGTGATTGCCCTTCAAATATACATGCATTTGTGGAGGTGTTTATTACAATACACAAATAGCAAAGTGTGACAACAAAATGAACAAGAGGACGCGTTGGGATAATGTGTGAAATGTTGGAGTGAAAGTCTGCTCTTGTTCCTTGTTCTTCAGTGAGGACAACATCCAAGATCAGGGCCCGTAGAGCAGGTAAGGATGAGTTTCTTGATGAAAGACCACTTGAGTGTGGCTTGACTGCAACCAGGGGTGGAATGTTACTCATTATCAGTGCCGCCATCACTGTGGTTAGGTGGCTTCTTCATGCTCTTGTACTTTTTGCAGGTCCGAGTGCAATCAACAGTTCTATTGTCATTGTCAGATGTTTTTAAGTGCTGTCCTCATACACTGAAAAAACACTGCAGCCTAGCTGCATTGACACAATGGTGGAAAGCAGCTAATTAATTCAAGTACTGTACTTACAGACAAAATATGCATGATTTTCCTAAAAAAAAACAATGTATAGACCAAGTGGCAGCCTCTGTGGCTGAAGAATGAAGCCCACGTGGAGTTGCCAAAAACTGCAGTTCTTTTAATGGCCACTTGAGGCTGTTTCCAGAGGTAAGTGAATCCCCATAGACACCTATGTTCAAATGGCTAACTTTACAGCAGAGATAAACATGTTTACAGTCTGGTTCAAGGTCTCTTTAGCTAATTTTCCCATTCATGACAACTTTTCAGAGGATAAAGTTTTTATATAACTCACCCGATTAAATTTTTAAGGCTTAGAGTTACACATAATGAAGGGCGGGGCCAGCCCGGTCTCACTCCGAAGTCTTAGACTATCAGTGAAAAAAGTCTTCCTCTCACGTCGGCATGATAAGTACCTGGTCACTATTATTGTGAAATAGCGTCTAGTGGCGTCAGGGGGAAATGCGGCGGTACAACAATGTAAGTTAAGGGGGGAAAAAGTCCAAGAGGGGTGGTTGGGAGGGGTCTAACAACCACTGACCAACCAGGAGGCCAGTGTTCGCTTCCCGTAAGACTGTAACGCCAAACCCTGTTCTTTTTTTCCTAAACTCAACCAAGTGTGTGTTGGCTAACCGTAACCACGTGCATTTGTTGTTGAGCGGAAAAAAAAGTCAATTTGTGATGTTGTACCAATGTAGTCTGTTTATTTTGAAAGAGACTGCATGCAAACTGTACATTTCCTGTGAAAACTGAAGCGAATTTTGGACCCAGGGTGCCTCGCACTTGATATGTCCATGTGGAAAGTCCATGACTAAACGTTGATATGTGACAAGGTCGGCATGAGAATGCGTTGGCAGGGCTGCTTTGAGTGACAGTCTTCTCTGTCAGATTCTCCCCCTTGCTCCTCCAAAGCACCAGCCTCTCGTCCAAATATGCTCACCTCTGGCTCCAAAAAAAACAAGATGGCGACGGCTGAAATGCCGAGCTTGGCGCTTCAAAACGGGAAAGCGTAAACCAGTGGGTGACATTACGTTGGCTATGTCAGTTATTTTACACATGGTCTATGGTATAGGCTCAGAAATAATTCCTCTCAATCATCATGTATGACCCACTAGAAGTCTGTGGTGGTATATTTTTCTGCAGAGACGGAGACAGGGATGTGTACCCCCACAGCGCTCAGGTGAGGAAGCAACCAAGTGCTAGACTGTAAGCAACAGGCATCCAAGAGACGAAGCACCGAAAAAAGAGCAAATATAGCTAGGCAAAACGCCAAACGAGAATGACTCTGGTGTTACTTTCACCTTCGCTGGTGAGCATGCTTACAGACAGTAACTGATCATCCTGCATAGTATACCTTTTAATACAGATATAAAGCACTTGCACTATATGTGAGTAAATCCACGTATCCTTCGACTCCACCACATTCCAGAGGGAAATATTGTACTCTTTAATCCTTTGCTTTTGTCCCAGCTGTACAAGGATTAGGACTCTACAAATGTACGAGATTCAGATTTTACACACAAAACGTGTAACCAGCATATCATAATACATGAGACAGAGAATCTTAGAGAAAGTTTTCAGGTTTAACAGTAAAAACTTAGTGAAAATAATTTATTATAACTAAGGAACTGTGAGGAATTCGAAGACAGTGACAAAACTTAAGAAGTATGTAATTTTCAGAGACACAAACACACACAAGCTTGAATCCAATTGCTGCCCCAGATCTATTCTCTTGACTGAGCCCACACTCTTTGGTTGCAGGCATGTGCCTAAATCTACACCGAGCTGCATTTTTCAGCTTTCCCCACTTAATCACTAAATTTAACTGATTGCACAGAGGTGATCGACTGAGGTGATTAACAAGGGAACAAGAGCTGAAATGGCAGCAGCTAATGAGGCACACTGGGACTCAGAGGGTAAGGCTCTGTTGTTGCTCCAACAACAACTTCAGTAAACAACATGCTGACTCATCCAGTGACACAGAGACAGAGAGAGAGGGTTCTTAAAGCCCTTTTAGCTGCACTCTTTGCATTTATAGGCATTGCATACAGTAAACCCAGTGTACATACACAATTAGACCCGTGGACAGTCAGGAGATGTAGCTGTCAAAACTGATATTTGAAAAAAAATAACGGTTTTCTTTCTCCCTCTGGTCAGACCTCCATATCTCCCCCTCTCATCCTTCCTTTTCACCCCTGGACGGAAGGGGGGGCGGGGGACTGTGTTGACAGACATCCATACAGCCTGAGGGAGGATGAGGCTCTGAACGAGTCTGGCAGATGTGTGCGTCTCTCGAGGGTTTCCGCCTCCTCTGAACGGTCATTGGTCCTGGTGTTAACCCTTCTACCACTCAAAAGACTTATTCCAACACAAAGACAGATGCAATAAAATATGTGCTGACATGCATTTAGAATTAAAAAAAAAAAAAACATTCATGCGCTCTACATTCTTTGACATCCCAAGCGTCTCCACCCTATGTGTGCTATTTAGCCTTACGTGTTCTCTAAATTCCTACCACCTCTGCATGTGCAAATGACAAACAGGTCACCTGGTTAATTACACAAAGCTTTGGCTCTGCAATAAGTCGCTAAAAGGAGAGGAAGAGCTTCCGTGATCAAAGTGATATGACTTGTGTGTTTGTTGACGGACACCTGAAGGTATCTGAAGCAGGTTATTGATCTGCACGTGGGCCGGGAACAGATTTATACTTTGATTTCCTAGAGTAAACACAGAGTGTTTGGATAGGGATGTAAACCAAAGCCCAGTCTGTTGACTCCATTTGTCATATATATTCTCTGTTCGATAACTCAATAAAGTGTTTGAGACAGCAGCAGCTGAGGGAGGAACTTCAAGGCAAGCGTGTCTCAGTTAATGTATTTCTGTCAGCGGGACGGAGGGACCATAAGGGATGGAGGAGAAGGACGGGAGGATGGAGGTAAGAGGTGAGTGATCTCTCCATCGCTTTCTCTACCACTCCCTTTGTCTGTCTTTCTCATCTGTATTTTGCCCTTTTTCTCCCTTATCCTTTCTCTCTTCACTCAGCTGTGACACTTTCTTGCATCTACAACCCCAATTCCAAAAAAGTTGGGATGCTGTGTAAAACACAACCGGATTGAAAATTAGTTTTGACCTATATTCAAATGAATACAGTTCAAGGACAAGATATTTAATGTTCAAACTCATAAACTTTATTCAGTCATTCATTCATTTTCCGTAACCACTTATCCTGTTGGGGGTCACAGGGGTGCTGGAGTCTATCCCAGCTGACATTGGTCAAGAGGGGGTACACTCTGGACAGGCTGCCAGACTGTTGTAGGGCTAAAACATGGAGACAGACAACCATTCACGCTCACATTCACTCCTATGGCCAATTTAGAGTCTACAGTTAACCTAACCTGCATGTGTTTGGATTGTGGGAGGAACCCTGAGTACCCGGAGTAAACTAACTACTGCTAACTGCTGCAACACTGTGTATATTTTACGAAAAACAATCAAGTTTATCCATTTGAACATTAAGTATCTTGTCTTTGGGCTGTATTCAGTTGAATATAGGTCAAAAAGGATTTGCAAATCTTTGCATTCTGTTTTGATTTACATTTCCCAACTTTTTTGGAATGAGGGTTGTATTAAAAGCATCTGACTGTTTCTCTTCATCCTGTATGTAGGTCTCGTCCAACAGGAACACTAACTATGGCTGCAGTTACAGCTATAAGTTGTAATAAAGTGCCATTCCCCAATTATGCTCTGTTTGTTTTTCATAACTGCTTGTTTCATTGATTGCAGTAAACTATTAGAGTTCTTGTTGACACATGTATATCAAACAACTTTTCCAAATTGGTTTTGTCTCCGTTCACTTTCTCCTGTTTGTCAATTTCAAAGTTTCCTCCCACAGGGTTTTGATCATCAAACATGAATTATGAAGTCCAAAACTTTCTTCGGAGACCCATCGCTACGCATTGCTACGGTGGCCCTGAGGATAAAAAACAACACCATTTCCCATAACACGACATTCTCCTGTTTGCAGTTCATTCGTTCATTTTCCGTAACCGCTTATCCTGTTAGGGGTCATGGGAGGTTGGAGCCTATTCCAGTTGACACTGGGCAGGAGGACACCCTGGACAGGTCACCAGACTATCACAGGGCTGACACATAGAGACAGACAACCATTCACACTCACATTCACACCTAGGGCCAATTTAGAGTCACCTGTTAACCTGCATGTCTTTGGACTGTGGGAGGAAGCTGGAGTACCCGGAGAAAACCCATGCTGACACGGGAATATTAGTATATTAGCTTGTATATTAGTAGCATATTGGCTCTTTATAAGTCATGATTAAGCACTTATTAAGGCCTTATTCTGCATGACCATATTCTACAACTAATAGGCCATTTACTAAGGGGTCTATCACATCAGGAACCAGGGCCTGGATCTGAGTACACTTGACCTCAAAGTCCAGTTCATTTGATAAGCGTGAATACTGCGTACTGTACCGTTTAAGTGTTCATCAGTTTGGTACACATCAGTCAAGTTTTTAACCGGTTATTAAACGGTCTCAGTTTAATACTGATGCCTCTATATCAGTTGGCATATCCAGATCTAGCTCAGTGCCGCCTTAGACCTGCAGTCAGAGCACCTGCAGTGGGTGAGGAGCTCTACGCCCAACAGCAGCTGCTCCTCCTTCGGCCAGGAGCAGAGCTTCATCTTGCTGATAGCCATCCACGGAGCAGGAGTCTCTGTTTGCAGCACCCTTTTTTTTACAGTGTAGCACACAAGTGCATCTGCCACCTGACAATGCCAGAGGAGATGCACAGCTCGGACACTGTGGTGGATTTTCAGAATGTTCATATAAGGCCCAGATGAGTGAGTTCAGCATGACAATTTTGAAGTTTTCCAAAAGTTATCCAAAGTATTTACTTTACTAAGACGGAGTAATCTTATGGAATAAATTACAAGTTACATTTCTTAGGACATTTATTCAGTAAAATAAAATTAACTGCCGAACATTGATCATATTTAATAAGTGTTGTTGAGGGAGAATGTGTTACTTCCACCTTACAATGCCCATACTTAGCAAAGCATATTATTTAATAGCCCACTAGTTGTAAATCATCAGTAATCGCTTTATAATGGTTAATAAAGTGCCAGCATGCTACCAGTATGCATGCTAATAAGCAACTAGTTAATGGTGATCATGTGTCCTTTAATATAAAGTGTTTCCTGGGAGACAATACCTAAGCCTGACCCTTTTTATGCATTCATTCAGGTTTTTTTTTTTTCTGATTGGATAATTGGGACAACAGGTGGGAGATAATTATTATCCAAGTAATCCCTCAAAAAACTGAAAACCAAATTAATCAAAAACAGAAATTGAAGGTAAACATGGTTATTGAATTAAAAGCAAAGCATGCTCCACATGAGTTATTTTGTGTTAAAATAAATGTGTCTAAAGTAAATGATTCAGACGTGGATATGCTGTTGCATGAAGTTATCTTAGGAAATCATTCAGTGTTTCATCTCAGGAGAGAAGTGTCCTCTCTGTAGGCCAAAAGTTTGACTCCACAGGTCCACAAATCACTTTAATTTAGTCCAGAACTTGTAACTTCAAACCCGATTTTACTGCAACGGTGACACACAGAATCAATAAAGTACTATGTCAGCAGCTGCAATAGATTCAGTAATAGAACTACCGCAGTCCCTCCCTCCCTCCTGTTTCCTTCCCTTGTACTCTCTCTGGTGCCTGACCTCCTGTAAGTACCATGTAATCTTTGCTGTTGGACTAATACTCCAGTCTTTCCCTACGCAGGTCACCAGTGGCTTTCCATCTTGAACACGTCTGCTGAGATAGTCCTACACACACACACACACTCACATACACATATACACACACACACACACACACACAGCTCAACACGGGTGGTTAATGTTGAGCACAGCGAGCCTTGTTGTACTTGAAAACAAATCACTGCACTGTGGCTTAATAATGTAATGAGTCTTTTAAGCCTCACAGACAAGTTGATCCGCTCCGTTACAAATATGGGAACTTTTTTCATTACATGACCCCCCCCCCTCCCTCCTCCCTTCCCTCCCCTCCCTCTCAAAGTGTGTTTTTGTTGTCTTATCAGCGCACTAATTCCTAAATAGGTCAATCCAAAGAAGCAGCTTCATAGTTGCAACTATCTGAATTGAAGCAGAGGAGCACAACACAAGAAAGCGTGAGGATTAAGCGTCTTCAAAAGCACGGGCCAACCACTTCCTAAAATATTTTGTTCCAAAAACAATCAGGTGAGAAATGATCCCACTAAACACTTTTCTGATTTTTGTATTTTGTACTCAAGAGCACTACCTTGAAATCAAATCTGAGCCATCTGTGTCAGTTTAATACTTTCCTTTGGATCAGTGAGTCGCTCTTCAAACCACAAAACACTGACGGTCTTGCTAGAAAGAAAGAACAAGTTCAAAACTATTTTTATGTGACATTCGCTTAGATTCCTATTATGTATGACCCATTGCTAACAGAAATTGGAATGCAACAGTTGTATGCAGATAAATATCTAGTTCGTCTTCAATTTCTTCTCCAGCCTTTTCATTCCACCTCTTCTATTGATCGTTTTTATTTTCTATGATCCAGCCCTCTTTATTCGTAAATATCTACCACTGCGTTGATTTTGGCCATGGCTGTAGACTCATTAGCTTTTGCGTTAAAAGCTGAAAAGAATTCTGGGGCGATAATGGCGCAGATCGGGAGGTCATTGCTGTCTGGGTTTCATTGCTTAAAGAAAGCTTGCGTAACACACACAACAACATTGTCTGCTGTACAGCATATAGCAGAGGTCAATCTCAACCCGCCTCTTTTGTCAGGGGTGTCAGCACTGATATCCAAAGGGTGATATTTCTCCTCTTTTGTCTCCCGTAAATCTCACCGCATCTGAATTCCAGTTATATTTCACGAGGGACAACCTCCCTACAAGCGCTAGCGATTTACTACCTGAACAATGCCAGACTGGGCATCGCGAAACTGAGACAGCTTTGACCCTGGCACCCTACCAGTAATTGAGTTCCTTTGCCTGTCATGTGTGGGGTCAGTTTCCCTGCAGTCGGGTGCCGCAAAGGGGGGAGCAGGACCATTGAAATCTAGGAAGCTGGCTCTATTGTGGAGGCTCTGTTTGGGAGAGGCTGGAACAACGGCATGCAAGGCCTGTGTGGTTGATAATAGACCAGCAGTGCAGTCATTATCTGTCCAAGGACTGCAGAAAGGAGCTGTTAGAGCAGATGCTCCCCTAACTCAAGGCTTGTACACACAGGAAGTCAGAAAGAAATAGACACATAGCTGCTTGAAGCATAAAGGACTACCTGGGAATATTCTGCCGTGTGGATGTATATCCTCTCCTCAAGGCAATTTCTCCTCCTTCATCCTCCTCTCTTCACCATTTTGCATCAAGCCTCCTCTTTTAGGTTACTCATCAAAACTCTTCCCCTCTCCATATCCCTGTAATCATGATTTCCTCTCATTGCTCCGCTCACTTTGCGCGGCCTGCTCTGCCGACATGTTCGGTAATGATCCTCGCTCTCTGTGACGACTGGAATCCTTTTGTGCCGTCTGACACGTTTTATGTTTGAAAGGGAACAGAGGGCGTTTTTACAATGGCCTTTTATGCCCTGTGAGAAATATATGAGTCTTTTGGCGCAGCTAATGAAGGCGCTTTCATGTCCCCCCACCAGTAGAAGTGTATAGAGATGGATTGTCTGGGGCTCACACAGGCCCCAGTGTAGCCCGCAGCACATTGTGTCGGCCCCAGGTCTCTGAGTATTGATCTAACGGGGGAACGGGAAAAAGAGAAAGAAAGAAGAAAAGAAAATAAGAGAAAAGAGAAGAACAATCTCCAGTTTTACTGTTCACTAGTCTGCTCGGATTCTGACGTCGGGACAGGAGAGCAAGCGAGGTGAGCCCGCGCTGACAGGCTACGCTCCGCCCCCGGCACTCTCGCCGCCTCACCAACACGACCATCATCATTATCAAGGTGACCATTACTCCCCCTTGTTTCAAAGACAGTCATTATGGCTCCTAAGAACAGAGGCAGGGCCAGGGACGGAGGAGAGGGGAGGAAGAAAGATAAGCGGAGACAGAAAATAAGGAGGGGCGGACAGATGAGAAAAGAGAGGCGAAAGAAGAAGACGAGGAGGAGGAGGAGGAAGGGGTGTGATGAAGAATTATGATGAGGAAAAGTGTGATTGGGGAAGGGAGAGAGGTGGAGAGGGAGAGAGAGGACGTGTGGGAATATAAGTGAAATAATTATTGAAGCCACTTCACCAAGGGCATATTGTACTGTGCAGAAAGTAGCTTCAAGTACACACACATTGTACGGATGCACGCGTGTCAGCCCATGTCAGCTCTCGTCAGCTCTTGGGTGAGGGCAGCGTGAGCTTGTGAGGGTCTCGCCACGCTGCCGGGGGTCATGGGATATGAAGTCTCATCGTGGATTTAATTGTCTCTTTATAATCAGATTAATTAGCAGACGTATGCTTGTCAGGAGCAGCCTCCCACCCACACACACACACACACACATACCAACCACAACACCTCAAACCTTCACTGTGTGGTCCTCGCTTTGTTTCTGTGCCCTCACTTGCCGTTCGTGTGTTTACACTGAACTCCATGAAGATTTAAGTGTGTGAAGATGTGTTTGATTGAGCATGTGTGTGTGTACACTGATGCAGCCTTGTCTACACAAAATACATGTACATATCTCTTCAAGTATGCATCTTTTTCCCCTCTGTGTGTGTGTGTGTGCTGCGCAGGCGAGCCGGGGACGGATATCTTCGCCGACAGCGGGGAACAGAATTATTCCGAGCGTTTAACATCTAAGGCCGCAGAACAAGGCGTGCGAGTAATACAAGGGCCGTGAGTTCAATGGTAATACAAGAAAAGGGATTTTTTTCTCCTTCTTCAAGACTACAAGAGGGAGCGGGGTAAATAATTCATTTCCTTTGGCTCAGGGCACGTCCTATTGTCACCGCCTAACAAGCACAAGGACAGGCGGCCGGCGGGCCTCTTATTGCTTGTGAACGGCAGAGAGAGGAATGGAGACAGAGAGAGGGAGAGCGAGAGGAAGAGGGGAGGCATGGTAATGCGCTCTTTGATCCTCCCTCGTTAGCCCTCGGTGAGCTTCCTCTGCTCACCGCCGCCCAGAGAGATGGTCAGATCGCGCCCCTGGCTCTGTCAGGTGTGTGTGTGCGTGTGTTTGTGTGTGTGTGCCCCAGCAAAAGGACAGTAAAGACACTTCCTCTCTCTAATGCAGCCCAGGTGGAGGTGCTTGCTTGAAGGGGGCCAAGAATTCAAACATCAAATACACACACACACACGCTCAAGTATGAATGAAATCTTCATCCACGCTGAAATGCCTAAACAATAGAAAACAAATCTTTTGTCGGCAAACAAATCTGTGCATCACAGCCAACATCTGGCCAACAGTGGGACTCTCAGCACTCACAATTTTGTTTGTTGTCAGACCAAATATTAAGCACAACATAGTGATTTAATCATGTCTTATGAATTCCAGCTTTTAACTGGGCTAAAAGTAATCCCTGCACTGAGATGTCAATCAAATCATAGTTGAATAGACTATGAACAGACAACTGTGACATGTGATCGGCTGTACTCACATTTACAAAAGTGATTATAGAAGTGGTTAGAGGCTACTAAAGATTGATAATGCACAGACACAAAGCATCTGTTACCACATCTAAGCTACAAACAGGTAATCAATCTGTTGTAACTCTATACTGCTGAAATGTGTACACTGGACATACAAATTGTGATGGAGCCATGAATGAGTCATATCAGGAGCAGAATGCAATGCCGCTGGATCCACTGAGCAGTAAGGTTCAGGAAATCTAGCAAATATTTACTTTTTTAGAGGCAGGAACCAGTGAAATTTAGACATATTTGCTATTACTTTAGAGTGCGGGTATAGCAAAAATAGTGATACCTGCCTGAATACATTAAAGACATAATAAAATACTTGTTGAAAACATGGAAATAGACCGGGAACTGTGTAGTACAGCATTGTAGTGTTAGGCCGTTAAACTGTTTTCACCTTTCCAGGATTTTCTGGGCAGGCCTGAGGTCATGGCTCAATGACACAGTCAGTACATTTACATGCACACAGTAGTTGAGCTAAGCTCTTAGCTCAGCTCATCAGTCAAGTCGGACTTCTTCTCTTGTCTGAGTATACATGCAGAAGAGACAATTAGAACTTCTGACCAAGTCCGTCTGACTGCCTCGATAGGTGGCCTTTTTTTAATATCGTGCGTTTTGATGTAGTCCCAGTTGACCCAGAAGAGGAATAATAAATGAAATTAAATAAATCCGCATTTCTGTTGTTTGTTGTCCTGCCATCCATAAACTTCAAAATGTTTAGCTCCTTTAGCTGTCGGAGCATGAATGTATTTTCCTCGTCTGTTCAGAAGTGCATCCTCTGCTTCTCGGTCACCATGTTGTTTGTTTGTTTCTTTTTGCGGGAGTGAACTGTTGCTACGTCATCTCCTTCTTCTTCCGGATGTAAGCTCGTGAAAGAAAATGTGGTGCATGCGCAGTACGCCGAGTCCGACTCCAGTCAGACTAAGTGGATACATTCAGCAATAGTTTGATTTTCAATCAAATTATCTAGGTGTGTTCGTCGAGTTATGGATAGTCCAATTTTAGTCGGACTAAGCTGTTTACATGCATTTAAAAGTCTGGTTTCAGTCGGACTAAGCCAGTATTTTGATTTTTGATGCCCCCGGTGTCTTAGAGCAGCTAATTTTTTCACGACTTTAAAACCTGTTTTTGTATACTGACCGATTCAAAGTTGGCAGGGTGGCCAGTGACATATTTTTCTGTGTTGTGACAAACTCATTACTCATTACATATTTATTTATACTCTACCCAGAGTTTAACAATTAACCGATGACCAAATTGTTGCTGAATATTTTCAAGCAGGAACTAAAAATTAAGCCAACACAGACTCCCACGTTAAAATGTCCAACGTAACAGCACAATTAAACATATTTACAATTTTTTTTATAACTCACCCATTTGAATATTTCCAAGGCTTACAGTTATGCACAAATAAGGGTGGTGGCGCTTTGAATAACAAGCTGTTCGCTTGGTGTAACCACAGTATATGAATCACATCCACCCCTTGCTCCTCTACAGCTTCACCTTCTTGACCAAATATGGTCACTTCTGGCTCCAAAAATGGCCAAAATGCCAAACTCGGGGCTTCTAGTGGAAGTACACAAACCAGTGGGTGAAACCACAGTGACTACGTCAATAATTTTTTACACAGTCTAGGTTTGCTGTTGATTGGTAAATCAACTACTGGACTAAGTTTTATAGCTCCCCTGCCACATAACATCCAACCTGGCTGACATCATCCATCATCTGCTATGTTTTTCCTGTCCACACTGAAACAGGTGTCAGTTGTTTCATAGTCATCCACTCTGAAAAGTGTTTTCAGAAATCTGCATTTTGAGGTGCCAAAAATGTTGGCATGTTGTAGACAAAGGACCAAATGCAGAGAAGATGTTTTTGAAATTTAGCCTTCTAGTGTGGGCTCTCAATCAGTAGCGCTATCTATTTATAAGCTGCACTGTGTGTGTGGTAATAGCAGCCTGCTTTGTCTGCGGGTATTTTTCACTTATATAACTGTCATTATGGTCATTGTACTTTGTCTCCCGATCTCTCTCTTGCTCTTTCTCTCCTTCTATGTCATTGTTTTGGTGGGGGGGGAGAAGCAGGAGGAGGTCCAGGCCTGCAAGGGGACAAGGTCCAGGCTAATGGCAGGAAGTCTTTAAAGTTTGCAGCCGCCGCATTTCATCTAAGCACAGAGGGGGCCCCCTGGCCACAGACCCCTGCTTTGATCCTCTCTCTCTCCCTCTCCCAGTTTGTCTCTCTGTTGGCCTCTCTCTCCATCTCTCACCCCGGCATCAGGGCCGAGCCGCTGGTTAATTAACACATCTCTTAATACACACACCCAGCAAAGACATGTACGGCACAGCCACAGATACATGTACATACTAAGGCACACAAACAAACACACATTTGGTGTAGTGCACATAAACATGGACACATAGGCACAGTTAACAAGGCAGCTCGGGAAAAAAAAAAGGAAGTGTGTGTACTCACAATGGCTCACAGACACAAACACACACCGTTCCTCCTCTGTCTGACTCACTCTAACCAATTGAACTTATCTCGTTGTGGCACAAATCGTCTCCTTGGCAATGTTATTTGATTTCATGTTGTGTTGGAGTCAAGTTAAGTGAAATTTTGTTTCACTTAACTAGGCACCAAAGTGTGTGTTGTGTGTTGTGCGTGTGTGTGTTTGTTTGGAGGAAGATGACTTTGTATATTCTTTCTTTTATGTCTCTCAGAAGCTATTAATAGAGGCCAAACAATGACAGCAACTGTTTAGACCAACTTCTTGACCATACAGAAGTCATAACATAACACTGATAGCAACTGTGAAAAGACTTGGGAGTAAGCTATTGATTATTTTCATAATTACACAGCTGTTCTTACATCTTACCACCGTGCGGATAAATACAGCACATGGCTCGGATTCACCTTCACAGATGTGGCAGTGTGAAAAAAAAGAGATGAGAAATAAATACTCTCAGCTTAGCACAATTAGTTTTATGAATTCATAAATTCACAAAAGGTCGAGTACTGTGGATCAGCACTTGGCTGCTGGCCTGATGCCAGTGACTGAAGAAAACCATTGCCAGTATCACACAGTATAACATGCTCAAATTGAACCTCTAGGCAGAAATAAATTAGACCTTGTAGCTTTTGAGATTGCAGTTGAGCAAGCAAGTACTGTGCGTTGTTACTGCAGGTCTACATTCATTATCGGGTATTACAAGCAGATTAGACACCTCAGATAGTGAAAATGGTGCATTGCCACTGTCATTAGGACAGAGTCCCTGGTAGCTGCTGTCCTGTTTCTCTTGATCTAGTGTGGAACACCAAGTTCAAACATAAATTTTTTAACTTTGCTATGGCTTGGCTCTGTGGCAATATTGGTCTGTGTCAGTCCACCCCCTTGGTCCAGACCAAGGAGTTATCCGTAGGAGTGCCTTAAACCTGCATTCTTTCTAATGGCATGTAGGGAGCGACTCCATGGGCTGCAAAAAGAAGTCAGATTGTATAGAGGTCTATGAGATGATTATCCTACTTCTCACCGGATTTGTTACCTCAGTCAACATTTTTCTGAGGAGTCCATAGTTCAAAGTCTTCTTCAGGACAGCATGATGTTCATTCTGTTAATTGTCGTCCCATTTAGAGTAAAATGGACGATAAAGGAGGTATGCATTAGGGTGTGGTCACTTGTGGTTGATAAGACACCACCACAGCGGTGTCCACAGATTCTCAGTCAGTTCCCCCCTTCAGCTCCACCCTCTCATCCAAATATGGTCTTTTCTGGATTCAAAAAAAGCCAAGATGGTGACGGTCAAAATGCCAAACTCAAGGCTTCAAAACAGACGTCCACAACCCAATTGGTGATGACACGGTGACTATGTCCATTTCTTTTATACAGTCTATGGTCCAAACTGAAATACCTCAGCAGCCATTGGATGGATTGCCACAGAGACAGAGTACAATTTAGCCTCGCCGACAATGGAAAGGGAAAACAATTCATTACTCGGTACTGACTTTGAATTGCATGAAGGTGCCTCCTTGTCACTTTTGCCTGCCAAAACAACAAAAGAAAAATGCTGCTGTGTCCACCACATGGCCGCTTTCAGGCATTTTTCTTTTGAAGAATGAGAAAACTGATCTTGACACTCATAAATAACTTACAGTTGCTAAATTGGCCAGACAAACTGTAGAGGTAGAAGCTAACTAAGCTATACAGGGGCTGATTTTGATCTTTGTCACGTTAAATGATGATCTTACCAGGTGATTCGGCCAAATAGTTGTAAATATCAAAATATTTTACGTCTGGCTATTTAGTGGGATCATTTTTCCAAGGTAAGCAAGGTGAGGACAAGGGACACAGACGACCAACAGAGTCTAGCAATATACCTTTTCCTCCCTGGTAATTTTTTGACATGTTGTAATCTGTTGTTTTACAGGCAGTTTGTTTGCAGCCCTTGGTTGCACATTGTGGTGCAGATTGTTTCCCCTCTGTTGGGCATTTTCAAAGTATGACGCGTCATGTTTTGTCTCTTTTGAATTTTGTACAAACATTCGTGGAGATGTATTTGTAACAACGTTGGTGGTTCTTGAACTTTGTCTCTTCCTTGTTTATGATATTCTAATCACATCAGTCAGAAGCTCCTAATTCTTACATTCCCCTTGTTTCACACATGGACAGCATGTCCTCAAATAAAGCACCCAAGTGGTAGTAAGTGCTCAAGGGTTTGACAGTAAATGTTGTTGCCCTCAAACTACCTGATGAGCAAAATGCCGGTGGTTTGTGGGATCAATAACACCTAGCAATTAGCAAATATTCTCATCTGCGTGATGTTGCGTTGCTTCCTCGTCTTCTTCACTTCAACACTTCAACATGTTTAGCAATATGAAGATTCAGAATTGTGTTTTTTTTTTCTAGCCAGTAAGAGCTCTCAAATCAACTGCCCGTGCATCATTTTCTGTCCTGATGTCATCAAGTAGGAAATTGTACGTTTAGCACTTAAGCCAGCAGGCTTCTGACATGGTAGTGAAATCAGCCCAACACATAGGGTCCAGATATGTGAACATCACGTCAAGGAGGAGTGGGGTGTGGATTTTTTTTCAAAGTTGTACCAAATTGTGATGCAATTAAACAGCCATCAGTAGCCATTTGTATCAGTATTCTTCAGCTAACAACTCTTTAATATCTCATTCAATAAAAGCCAGCACTCTCAGCCAGCCGGAGAGCTACATTTGATCTAAGAGAGGGCACCGCAGCTGACCCTGTCGCCTCTTCTCTCCTCTCTCATACTGTGTGTGTGTGTGTGTATGTGTGTGTCATACTTGTGGAGAGGTATTAGCCTAATGGCAGTTGCATTCAAACACTTTTATTAGCTTTTCACGTGCCTCTGCTGGGCTCCAGCCACTGTTTCAGAGCCACTCGCTTTAGTACGACACACACACACACACACACACTTGCTCTACCTCTGTCAAGCACCCACACCCACCAACACACACACACACACTCGCACACAGTCACAGGTCTCTAAGTGAGACAGGGCCCAGGGTAATTTGCTGTAGTGGAGCGGAGTGGCACTAAAAGCCTGCTGGGTAATTGAGAGGCTAGGGGACTGAGTGAAGCCTACTGCCCTCTGTGTTTGTGTGTGTGTGTGTGTGTGCGCGTGGAAGTGTGTGTGTGTGTGTGCAAGTGAAGGCCCCTGCTCTCTCTCATTATGCCGTGGCTCCTGCCTGCTTGTCATTGTCTGGACGCAGCGCCCACAGAAAGCAACAGTAATGCGCAGTGACACGCGGCGTGTGTGTTTGTCTGACTGTACACGTGTGTGTATGTGTGTGTGTGTGTGTGTGTGTGATGTGCAGTGAGACATCATGTCCTCTGAAAAATAACAGTATCCTCACCCTGCCCTCCCGTCTCCTACACATGTGGACAAATGCAAACACACGCATAAATACACACACTTATCATTCCACTAGCTGTATCTAGTTTGGAGTCAGATGGCAACACAGACCCTGACCATCTTTCCTCCCTCCCCCCCGTATCCCTCCCCCACTCTTTGCTCCTCATTTGGACATTTTAGGCCACCCATCCTTACTAGACGTAGAATGTATACATGTGACCTTTTCCTGCATTGTTTTTGATCGGTCTGCACAACTTCAGTTGGTTTATTTTGGATGTGAGCTTTAGTGAAGGGATTGAGTAAAAGTTTGGGGAAAGGTTAATGTCAAAGAGTCAGTTCACCTAAATTACCCCAAATACTTTCTAGCAATGCACATACAGTAAAGAAGGTTTGGTTTTATGTAGCCACATTTTGAGAGATACATTTGTAAGTTTTTTTAACTCACTAACTAAAACAATGAATATGAATGGCACTGCATTCAGTTTCCATCTGACCTACTTTCTATTCTGTTCTGTGGATGATCCACAGTAACAGGACATCGTCTCTGGTATGAAATGCTGCTGTTTATTTTTGTTTTTAATTTAAAAGAATACTTCACCCTCCCAATGACCACTTGTATATCAGTTACACACCCTGTGTTGCGTTGAATTTGTGAAGAAAACTTTTTTGTTCTTACATGCTTCTAGGGTGTATGAAGAATCAAAATAGCATAACGATAACAAAACATTGGTTTACAAACTCTC
>JAPZEB010000015.1:6025378-6044364 GCA_029783705.1 Chaetodon striatus | reverse complement strand
ACAAAACATTGGTTTACAAACTCTCGCACCACTCGTAGTAAAATTCAGGTCTGATTTATCCAGCTGAATGTTCATAGCTTCCCAAACACATAAATTTTTTGCGAAAAACCTTTGTAATTTAAATTGAACTGAAAGCAAAACTTATCTGTGCTCTCTTCAAAGTCAGGCTCCTCAACAAAATTAACAAAAACTGTGATTTAACCTTGTTGAACACAGGAGCTGCTGCTGTTTTATAGGGTTATTTTGGATTTGCTAAAGTCACACAATAGCAGTAGCAGCATACAAAAGTAGCAGAATACAAAAATCTCTTGAAAGTTAGTCTCCTTTGACAAGAACAGCGATTTAACCTCGCTGAACACAGGATCTCCTAATCTACTACTGCCTTGGTTTATTTGTGCTATTGTGTGTCTTCAGTGAATCCAAACTAACCCTTAAAACAGCAGCAGCACCTGTGTGTGTGAGGTTAAATCAATGTTTTTGTCAATGGAGTCTGACTTTCAAGAGGGCATAGATGAATTTTCCTTTCAGTTCAGTTTTAAATACTAAGGTTTTACCAAGCAAAAATGCACGATTGGGAATTACTGAGCATACGACTGGATAAATGAGACTTGGATTATACTGCACCAGTTGAGTAAGGGTTTGTAAACAGATGTTTTGATCTTGTTTTGCTTTTTTAAAGGCATTCCCTGTTTACTTTACTTAATGAAGAATGTTCGCCTTTTTTGGATTCTTCATTCACCAGAGGCATGCGAGATAACAAAAAGCTTTCTTCACATTTTCAGCGTAGCATTGGGTGAGTAATTGTTCATTTAAATGATCACTCTGTGTGTAAAGAAACCTTGAAATCTTAAATACTGTGAGCAACACAAATTAAATTCTATTCACCTTTATTTTACTGGGGAATTAGTGTGTCTCAAAAACTCTAGGTAATCTAGAGGGTACAGACCCTGTAAGATCCAGCAGGTTGAGGACTGGGGAGTGAAAGCATCCGATTCTGATGGAATCACCAGTTTTTATCACATGTTAGCTATTCATCCATACTCCTCTTTCTTCTCCCCTCCTCTACCTCTGATGTTGTGGAAGAGATCAATACAGTGTCTCCTGTCCTCAATATCTGTCACTCACAATTTCATCAAGCAGATCTTTTAATATGCATGCATGTCATGCTCGGCTTCAGCTTGCCCCGGTTTGGATGCAAGCCTATGGTAAAGCAAACCTCTGGCCTGCTAAAGTGTTCTTAAGCAAGACGAGCAAGATTATAACATCATAAGAGAATTTTATCTCCACCTGGACCAGCTTCACTGAAGGCTTTCTGTTTTCACGTAGGAGTTAAGCACACTGTACATATTGTCTACTGAGAGTTACTCAGTCTAACAAAGGACGCCACTCTTGCTTCCAAACCAATAAAAGTTTCAAAGTTTTAATTTGCTTTACCAAGTCAGTTTTCAATTAAAGTCCAAATGAGCCAAGGCAGTTGTCAGATCCTGTATGTAGTGGACAGAAGCAGAACGCAGCTCTTTTATTCTCAGGCCAACATTTTTGTTTTTGTACCTTTTAAGCTTCAACCAACCAGACTTCTGAAATGTTCTAGATAACAGGTTGTTAATATTATGAACAGATGCCTACAAAGATCTCGCGGAGCAAAATGCACTGAGCTTTGGACAATGTTCCCTGTTTTCTTTGAGGTTTGGAAACATCACAAACATGCGCAGAAGTGAAAAATGTGTACGTGTATACCACCCTCCATAAAGACTTATAAAATGAAAGATTAAAAAAAAGTCAGAAAAGGGAATTACTACTTTAAATAAGAGTATAAATAAAATCTGCAGATTGCATTATAGCTGGTGGCCACTTACTGGCATGTTTTGTGTTTGTATGATGCTGTTGCTGCTATTCCCAGTGTGCACTGGTACAGAAATGATGTGTTCACCGCCACTAGCAGTGACAAGCTCTTTCACACAGAACACACACTGGCACACATACGCTTATATACTGTCCTTGCAAGCACATTAACATTCATACAGCGTAAATGTTTTTAGGCTTTTTAGACATTTCTTCATCACTTCTGTGTGTTTTTTTTTTTCACGTCTTCATTGGCTTTACCTGTGTGACGCCAACAGCTCACTTTCAGTCTCTTTACTCTCTCTCCTTGATCTCTCCGCGCTGCTCCTCTCCTCTCTTCCCTCTAATTGATGCTGACATCAAATCAATAATTTCTTTTTTTTTTTGTCCTTTTGTCTGTTTGCGGTTCTTTGCTCAGATGGCATTGGCGAGGCGAGGGAGAACTATGAAAATTGATGGAGTGTCCCTTGTTTCTAAGAGAAAAGGGAAGAGGAGTGAGAAAAGTAGGAGGAAATAGAAAAAGGAACACAGAGAGGTTGAAAGAGGAAGAGGAAGGAGTGAAAGGCAGCTAGGGAAGGAGCAGAATCGTGCATTGTATGACGTGTGTGTTTGTGTGTCAAGGCTGGCTCGCTGCTCTCGACCATGCATAGTCCTTCCTTTCATGTTTTCATGTAGTGTTCTGCTGCAATGTGATCAGCTAAAGCATGTTAGGTAAGCCATGTCAGAGCAGAGGGCTGGAAAAGAGGCTTTTCCCCTCCTTACACCGAGTCTGTCACTCTCGCTCTCCTTCAGTCTGATTTGCTGAATTTGTAAGATTGCACATCAAAATTTGTAGTTTGTAGTGTTTAAAGAAATTATAATCATTTTCACTTACTTGAAAATACAGTCAAGTATAAAGATTATGCTCCTTATAATGTTTGTGCTGTATATTAGAGTAGATTGGCTAAAAAAGGCAAATATTTAATTTATAAACCTATGTAAGATAATCAGAAAGGCCTTAAAAGACACGCTTGTGTCTCACGGACAACTGAAAAATTATTATTTAAACTGTTCATACCTACTGTTTTGCCTGCAGGAGTCAGGGGTACGTAGAATTGCTGATCGTTACAAAGTCTTAAAAGGTGTGGAAATCAATCTAACATAAGGCCGTAATTGGTATTAAAATGTCTTAAACCACTCTTAAAAAGTCTTAAAATGTTTGGGACATAGGAAGTAGGATTTTATTAATCTTTTTTTGTAAATAAAATTTTAAAGATAATTGATTACATCTGATTTTTTTTAAGATAATTTACTGAATGCCTCTTGCATTAACGTCAAGCAGATCAGGATGGCCAATACATACAAGGTTTGGTGTGCTTTATGCACAAAGTTTTTCAAACTTGACCTGCTGAGACTAAAGGCAGTGGAACCCCCACACACGGAGTGAGAAACACAAAATGGACGAGAAACCCTGCCAACAAACGCCAGGTATTTCCCAGTCTGTTGTCTCTGCCATGTTTAAAAGTGTTTTTCTTTCAGTTTTTGTAAAATTGATCTTTAATTCCATTCTGATGGCAACAAAAGTCCTAAAACTTAAATCTAATTCACCTTAAGGCTTGGGCAGTTTCATGGTATACCAGGGTGTTTACAAATCCCAACAGTATGATTATTAACACCATCAAAAATACAGGCGCTCATCTTTTTATTAACCTGTCAGTTTTAAATGAAGTGCGTTTAACAATGAGTTAACAAAGCAATGAAGCTATTTTTTGCTAGTTGCACTGCACACACATACCACCATATACCATATACCCAGATGACATTTTAAGACGGTATAAAGGTTTGAAAAAATAGATGCCACCCAAGCCTACTAAGCCTGAACATGAATGTCATATATAATTTGATAGATTTGACTTTCCTCTTTCTGAACATTGTGGTTATTTTGATGCAGAGCTGTAAAATGACCACAGTGACCACAAGCTGTAAAGCTGTAATACAGTTAGTGATAACGTCAGTATCTGTTTCAGTTTCCCAGACAGAGAGTGGGTAAGTTTGTAGAAAAGACAAGCAGCATCTACTGTCTCCAACACAAACAACCACGAATGTGCCAATACAGACAGGCACACGAGAGCACATAAATACAAACACATAAAGGCACATAAAGAAGCATGCTGTGACCACAAATAAAAGGAGCATGAGCACGATACATTTATGGAGGCGAAATCACACGTTTTACCAGTTTGTCCGTGGGAGCTTCTTCTTTGTTACAATTATTCTTTATTCGGTTCTACATTGGGACCATATTTACTTGTGCTAGAGGACACAAACCGAAACATGCAGCAGCGTGACCCTGAAGGAAAGCGAATGCTTCAGGGTCATGGTGGTGAATGGCCCTATAGATTTTTCTTTCAGGTCTAGTGACCTGAGTTCAGCTCATAGCACATGAAAAATGTTCACATTGTGTGTGACCTCTTTATTGTAAAGACGTGTTTTCTTTTCTGACCATAAATCTAATTGTTGCTAAAATGTCTTGACAGTCCAACATTACCTCAGTGAAAGTTGTTTGGATTAAGACACTTCTAAATGCTATTTAGCCTGTATGACAACTGCTGCTCTCGTACACTCATTTGAATAAGCGATAAATACTTAGTAATTTTGTCCTTCACGCCATTACATATTGTCATTGTTCCTGGCCTAGATTTAGTGCATATATCTGCATCGTATAAGTGCCTGAACATTGAGGTGTGAACATAACAGCATGTATACATGTGTTTAACGTCAAGGCTCTGAGGTGAGGGTCAGACATTTCTTCATTAGTGCGGGAGCCTCTGCAAGAATATTCTTAAAGCTGAATCTCATTGTCAGTCCGTCCAGATTGTGTCCACAGACAATGCTTCTCTGAACGTCGTGTTGTAAAGGTCCTCCTCAGGTCATCTGAGCAAGTGTCAATGTATGTATACATATACCATTGTGTATATGTTATGTTCTTTGCATGAGTTGCTTCACGACCCTCATGGCCTTCAGCCCTAGAAAGAAAAAACAAACTCAAACAAATAGAGGAATCAATGTTACAAAAGCAGAAGAGTTTGGAAAATTTTTAAATTACTTTGCTTCGGAAAACTTTTTGCAGGTTGTATGGTATCAGCCAATTTTTTTTTTTACAGCTCCTCAGAAAGTGTAACATGTCCAAACAAATCTCTGAAACACATCTCAGGAAATATCTATTTTTGAAAACACCTTTAAAATATCATCCTAAAGGGATACTATGAAATCACCCTTGTATGTCCAGTGTCAAACTGTCATTTGAGCTAAAAGCTACAAAATGGCATAATTGACTTTTGTGATATCAACAATGAAACTATGATAAGATTTAGGAGCTGCAAGTTGGCGGATTCTC
The DNA here is from genome assembly GCA_029783705.1 of Chaetodon striatus. Taxonomy (NCBI): domain Eukaryota; kingdom Metazoa; phylum Chordata; class Actinopteri; order Chaetodontiformes; family Chaetodontidae; genus Chaetodon; species Chaetodon striatus. The sequence continues at coordinate 6,039,146 of JAPZEB010000015.1, read as the reverse complement.
TGGTTTCAATTTTGGTATCTCTACAGGATCTACAGAGTCTCCTACTATTTCATCTTGGAGTGGCGAAAGTTACAAGTATAACCATGTGTCCATCATCTGTAGCTAAGTTTTTAAACCACTTTTAGCTAGCTTTATCTGTCAGGTTTAGCTATCTGGTGGACACCAGTGCAGGACACAGACTCAGAGGCAGATGAGGTTTAACAGACTCATTGTAATGTACTTTAGTAGAGAAGAGATGACCGGAGATGGTAGGAGGTATGGTGATGGCAAGGAGTCGTGGTTTAGCAAGACAGGCTGCGCTGGGATGAAGCGCAGGAGAGGTACAGGTGTTAAACAGAGTTGCAAACATGAGGAAACTAACACAGAGAATATGAAATAGAAAAGTGGGCCACAGAATAGCTACCACAATGGCTAAAACAGACAATCTGTTGATAAGTGGGAGCAAAACCAGGTGTGACAGGTGTGATGGCTGAGAAGGTGATGAGCTGAATGCAGGCAGGTTTGTAGAATCCAGGTAAACGGCAGGACAGGAATACACACATAGAGGCACAAACACAGAAAGAGACAAACCAGGGACATGTAACACAAAAGAAATGGGGAACACAGAAAACCAGTGAGCGGAGGCAGGGGCTTGTCCATGATCTTTTCTACCATACATGTATTGCATTTAACAGTTTAAACAACTGATCTAACATTCAGCTATTTCAGCCATTGAGCCTTTGCTTTTAGCTTTTCACTATTTATCTATCACCTTTAGCCAACTATTTTAACCAGTTGTCCATATCATTAAGCTAACTGTTTCAGCTATTTATCCATTGCATTGATTTAACTGCTTCAACATTTGTCCATCACTTTAAGCTGTTTCAACCATTTATCAGTTGCATTATGGGAACTGTTTCAACCTGTGTATAACTCTAAGCTCGTCTGTTTCAATTATTTTTCCGTTACTTTAAGCTGTTTCAATCATTGTTCCATTACTTTAAGCTAACTGTTTCAGCCATTTTTCCATTACTTCAAGCTAAGTGTTTTAGCCATTTCTCCATTACTTTACGCCAAGTTTCAACCCTTTTTTTAAAATTACGTTATGCTAACTGTTTCAGCCATTTCCCATTACTTTAAGCTGTTTCAACCATTTTCCTATTACTTTAAGCTAACCATTTCAGCCATTTTTCCATCACTTTAAGCTAACTTTCAACCTTTTTTTTTATTACTTAAAGCCAACTGTTTCAATGTTTTTTTCATTACTTTAAGGTGTTTCAACCATTTATCAGTTGCATATAACCATTTTCCCATGACTTTAGGCTTACTCTTTCAACCATTTTCCCATTACTCTACTGTTTCAGCCATTTAGTAATTGCATTAAGCTAACTATTTCAACCAGTCTTGCATTACTTTATGTAAAATGAAGTGTATGTTACATTGATAGCATCTCTATGATTCAAGTCTGAAGTGGGATTGTCTGCACATGGTTCTCAACATGGCAGCTAGCAGCTAATGGTGCGAAATCCATAAACAGCGCCAACAATAGGTCTTTCTCCGTGCAGACATTTTGAGTGTTCATAAGAGGAAAAGTACAGGTGTTACTGATAAGACTAACAGTCAGAGGGTGGGCATTATGCGATGCCGTACCGATATCAGCAGTAAAGCAGCGGTGATGAGCTACCCACTGAGACACACATGGGACACCAACATCCATGCATGGCTGGACCGTCTACCTCAACAACAACCAGAGAAGCTTGGATTATAACACACACAGTGGTAGTATGATGAGGACCTCGTGACGGGCCTCGTGGAGGGCGAGATTAATTAAACAAGTATTTTGCTGTTATAGTAATGTTCTGAATGTGGCATACAACTCCTTTAACTGTTTCAACCACCTATTCATTACTTTAAGCCAACTGTTTAGACTTCTTAGCTCTTTTGCGAACAAGTTTTAGTGCACTCTCAATTGCAGCATGTGGTGTTCAGTCGTTACAGCTCAATATTTTTTAATCAAATCATAGTATTTAGTTTCCCCATTGAAACTGCAGAGGTACCTCAACCAGGGGCACTTGGTACTCATACCCCTGCTCTGGAATCACTGTTCTACAGTATGTCTTATCGTACACAGTCTATTTCTTTGTTTGACTAGTTGAGTAATGCCTAAGATTGTTAACTTAGTGATGGAGAATACTTGTTAAGTTGCGTTGATTGGCTCAGAGTTAGATAATGAAGAAGAGAAGGTTTTTAAGCTGAACAGACATCATTAGAGGGAGAGTGTTCATTTTTATTTGTTGTAAAGTGCAGTGTAGCTCATTAAAGGAAGCTCATAACATGGAGACCATTCATGGTGTCAAGCTCATCCTTCATGGGCTCTTGTTATCTAAATTGAAGTTACTCATAATTTGACAACACTCACCTGAACTTCAAAGGAGAAATAACAGTGATGAAATGTGATGTGATTTATCGACCGTGCAGAGCTCTTCATGGCAGCTGAGTGCCAAATCAGCCAAGAGACCAGCAGCTGGCTTGCTCAAGGAGACTAAGCAAGTAGTCACAGTGCTCAACACTAACTTTTAAAAGTGGTTGCCAGGCTGGCAACAAGTTGTCAGCTTTTGGTTGCTGAAACTGAATGTATGGTTACTATTTTTAGTCACTTTATATTTTGAGTAATTAAGATACTCTGCAGTTATATGTCAGCGTAATAATGAAAATATAATGAATATGTGGCCTCAGTGCTTTATTACAATAACCAAACAAAATTCTTTGTAGTTTGTGAAATAACGATGTAAACAGCCGGACTGTCGTGGTGAAGAGGGAGCTGAGCTGGAAGGTGTCGCTTTTACTGGTCCATCTACGTCCCAAACCTCACCCATGGTCATGAGCTCTGGGTAGTGACCGAATGAATGAGATCGCGGATATAAGCAGCCGAAATGACTTTTCGCTGTGGGATGACTGGGCTCAGCCTTAGAGATAGGGCAAGAAGCTTGGACATGTGGAGGGAGGGAGCAGTAGAGCCACTGCTCCTTTGCGTCGAAAGGGGTCAGTTGAGGTAGTTCGGCAAGCTGCCTGCTTGTGTTGCTTCGAGTCCCAGTGCTTGTCTCGCCATGTGGTTCTGTAGGATGTGTTACCTAGAACTAGTGAACTTGATGTGTCACTGAGGTGTATGTTGTAGATGTTTTGTAGTTTCATTTTTTTTACCTGCTTAAAAGATTCTGGAATACCTTGCTTCCCAAGGAAACACAAATTTCCTTTTTTTTATGTTCAAGTTTGTGATGTTGGTGGCTTAGTCTAAGTTTTCAACCAACACTCAAACCGTTGTCTCGGTTGCGTTTCTGATATACTATACTGTTCTATACTGTTTGCCATCCCTATTTTCTATATGTTAATTAGTGGTTGCCACTGATGGCAATGGAAGGCCAAGAATTGGTGGCCAGTTTGCCTAAATGGTTGTTACTGTGGAGCCCTAAGTCACAACTTACAGTCACTCACAGATATTTCCCCCATGATGGCTTACACATTGTGAAATAAAACTGTACACAACAAAAGATAACACCCATAATAAAAGAAAAAAAAACCCAACAAGGCAAACACAATAGTCCCTGATTAAGATCTAATGTGATTTCACACTACTTGGCTTGGCACTGAGATTTAATTTACTGCCGCTGGACTTGGAGCAATATCTGCACTGACTTAGGGGCACAGAGGCGGAAAAAGGGGAGGATGGGGTGGGAAGAGGGGGAGGAGGAACAGGGTGGGTGTGTTTGGAGGGGGGGGCTGTGATGTTGAGGTCAGCTAGGGGGGGTCAGTGGTGGTAGATTGTTGAAACTGAAGGGAGTCCTGTCAACAACGGCATCAGTTCATTTTTTGTTTATGTTGTCGCTCTGTTTGGAGAAATTAGTCATATCCCATCCTGAAGACTAGGAAGCAATGACAGAAAGGAAGAGAGGAAAGAGGAGTGTATTTGGATGTGTGTGTGTGTGTGTGTGTGTTTGTGTGTGTGTGTGAGCGCTCCTTCTGTGCTTAGCATGGCTGCCTCCGTGGACTGAGCAGCACAAGATGAAGAGATTCAATTGCTCTGCCTTTTCATGTGCTGTCAAGTTCATTTATGTAAGCAAGCACACATACTATAGTACCTATATGTACAGTATTTGCACACGCACACATGCACACACACACAAACACAGACACACACACACACACTTAGCATGTAGTCACAAGCCAGACAACAGCCATTGGGAATTCTCTGTCTGGTAAAATCAATAGAAATGTACACAGTCACAGACACATGGGACAAGAATATAGTGTGTGTGTGTGTGTGTGTGTGTGTGTTTGTGTGTGTGTGTGTGCGCCACTGGTTGATCCAGGGAAAATAGCTTTTGTTGAGTCCCCTGTGCTATGTAACATTACAGAGTAATTACAGAGTGTGTGCTTTGTTTAGGGGATGTCTAATTATGCTGTTTGGGTTGTGCAGGGCCCTGGGGTGTCACCGTGTGTGTGTGTGTCTGTGTGTGAGTGTGTAGCCGGTGAGAAGACACTAATTGTGGAGGCGGTGTTAATGGTACAGCAACTGTCAGAGAGAGAGAGGGAGAGAGAGAGAAAAAGGTGGAGAGAGAGAAGGGAGAAAAACAAGCCTGAGCGTTTCACTTTGGCCTGTTCTCCTAATCTTTCATTACCTCTGTCCATCAGTTGCGTCCAGTATCGCCTAATGCCACAACTCTGCCAGCCTGTCTACTAACTTGCCCACAGATTTGAAAAAATCCGCTTTTTTGACATGGATTCTGAAACATTACTTGGTTTGTCCTGCTGGTATAGTAATAGCTCTTTGGCTGTCCGTGTGTACTTGTTTAAACATGACTGATAGAGATGCAGTGTGCCCACAATACTTGGCATCTATCTTTTATGACATCACATACAAGCAGTAGGTTAGAAATGCTTTACTGCATCAATCTGTAAAGTTAAAGTAGTGTATTCACTCATTCATTCATTCATTTTCCATAACCGCTTATCCTGTTAGGGGTCGCTGGGTGCTGGAGCCTATCCCAGCTGACGTTGGGCAAGAGGTGGACACCCTGGACAGGCTGCCAGACTATCACAGGGCTGACACATAGAGACAGACAACCATTCACACTCTTATTCACCCCTACGGCCAATTTAGAGTTAACATGCATGTCTTTGAATTGTGGGAAGAAGTCGAAGTACCTGGAGAAAACCTATGCTGACATGGGGGGAACATGCAAACTCCTCACAGATGGGCTCCCCCTACTCAGGGTTCAAACCACCCTACCCAGGTTAAAATGAGAACCCTATTACTGTGAGGCAACAATGCTAGCCACTGCACCACCGTGCTGCCCCAGCTCTGTGGCTGCTGTTCTCTGTGGTTGAGCGATGCAAAAAGTATTGCTGAAACCGTCAACAGTCAAAAAAGTAGGTAGATTTCCAGAGCAATTTTTATGCAGAGATAATGTAACATAGTCCACATGCAAGTTTACACACACCACTCAACTATGACTAATAGTACAATGCTGATCATTTAATTTGTTTTTATCAGCTCTCTTGCATGACGTAGGCTTTGGTGATGATTGGATTTTCAAGTGTTAACAAATGTACTGTAAAACTTTTTTTAAATTAATATCCCGGGCTATTAATTGCTTAAATCACTGAACTCAACAGGCCTCTATTTGGGACAGGCTTTTAGTTCCTTTCACACAAAACTATTGCTCAGCAGAAATGGGAAATACGTTTTGTTTCATCTCTTGTTTACCAAGTTGGTAAATCTCGATGAATTACTGCGTTCTTTGGTAGTAAAATGAACTGAACAATTGAATTTTGGATAATCTAATCGAGCTCTCCATACTGCCAAAAGTTTTAAACATTTATATTTGTATGTGTGATCAGAGCACCTAACTAACATTAGCTTAGGTGGGTCTCTGCGTCTAATTCCAATTTGTCAAAATGTCTAGCCACACCGGGCTAGTAAACGGGACTGGTTGCTAAATTGGGACTAGGCTTTTATTGAAAGTTTAATGGTATGTGAACTTCAACCAGATTATGCAAAAAAAATGTCAAAGCGTAGTTCCTGTGTGCTCCAGCAGCACTACACCCCCATATATAGTTTCTAGTCTTAGTAACCACTCAAAGCAGTTTACACTGCAGGCACCATTCATCCCACTCATACACTGGTGACCAAGGCTACCACGCAAGGTGCTACCTGCTCATCACATCATCATTCATGCACACTCACACACAATTTGGGGTCAGTATCATACCCAAGGACATTAAGACATGTAGACTGACGGGGGCCAGGGAGCAAACCACCGGCCTTCCAGTTTGTAGATGAGCCCGCTACCTCCTGAGCCACAGATGTGACCCATGACTTGGTAAGCGGATTTGACAGGAGTTTGCCAGTTGTCACAGAAATAAAGAAGTTCAATTTTTTTTTTCTCATCCATGTTGGCTTAAAAGTTAAAGTGAGTTAGTATTTTTAGAGTGTTTAACTTGATGTCAGAAAGATTTTAATGTGTATTAGACATAAAGCTGTGAGTGAGTATCAGCTTTTGCAGCCATCCATGTCCTCATAAATCACACTGTACTTTCCGGTGGTTCATATTGGCATGTTAACAGCCTTTCAAATGAGACATTATGGACTTCACTGTCTCCTGACCAGATTGTATCAATGGGAACCACAAGGCGCACAATTTTATGGTACTCTGTCCAGCAGTCTGCACATATTATTCCATTCATATTCTAAAATTGCCCTTTTACCTTTTTCTGTCGTACATTAAATTATTGTAATTTTCATAGTATGTAGTTTGAACACTGTGGACACAGGAATCTAGGCAGCAAATAATAAGTCATGCTAGAGGAGTTTCTAAATAAATTAATAAAGGAGAGAAAAATGGTATTGAGAGGAGCAAACTAAATGTATCGAATGGACATAAGAAATAGAAGCAGAACAACTAGTGCCTCTATGTGTGCACCACTTATTGATCCTGTGTTCCAGGACATTTTTTTTTTTTTATCTACTGGACACAAAAGCGGTGTAATGGGTTTAATAGTCATTTATTATCAAATGCCCACGAGGCCAGATTTTAACCGGCTGCTACCCCAAACCCTCGCTGTGGAGAGGACAGAGCAGATAAGACACTGCTGTAGATTTTTGGTTTGAGAGCTCTAGAGAAAAGGACATAATGGCAATATGGTGTTTGTCAATCGAGTTTGCCTCCGTAACATGTTTGTGTGTTTGTTTCAAGGTCTGAACAAGGTCTCACAACTGTGTATCTGGTGTTCCTATTGACATCCATCAGAAATGCAATCTACCCATTCTGCCTCACAAAGGTGTAACAAAAAGGTCTCATTCTTCCTTGTTTATATAATTCTAATTACCCGGCTTGATTTAGACTTGGTAAAGGAAAGTAGTGATGTCGTATTTTAAAAGGAACCCTTGGTTTGAATAGCTATTGGCCAGCTCTGAGAAGGGGTCAAGGTACCGAGATGCGTCCTTGTCCATACAACAAACAATACAATACCCTGATGTCACTGATGCATAATTGCGAAGCACATTTTGTTCCAATAAGTTGTGCTTCATGATGACATCTTTGGACCCAATGGTGCATTGTTTGAATGATATTAGATCAGCCTTCATTTCATACAATGCGCTCCAGGGCATTAATTTGTCCATGGGATATAATGAAGTGCATTTTATTATTGTTAACATTATCATTTACAGAATTCAGCATTACAGCCATAATACATTTTAAATGAATGAAGGAATAAATGAAATTACTGTGGCAATGTTGTTGTACACATTGATTGAATTGAAGATGGAATAGTATAGTATATAGCACAATGCAAGTCCTTTACTGTTGATGCTTTTTATGCCTCCGCGCCTGCGATAGCCAGTCAGAGAAATGATGTTTTTGGGTTGTTCATCTGTTATCTGTTTTTCCATCTCACTTTTATGAACATGGTAAATCAGGAACGCGTCGTGGTCATTTTTCAACATTTGGCACAAGCGTTCACTTGGACTCAAGAATCAAAAATAAAAGGTTAAGATCACTGTGACTTCACAAAGCAAGACTTTATATGCTTATTATGACAACATTTCACACAGATTTCTAATGGGATAAATGATGAAGTGATTACATTTTATATCCAAAAAAAATCAACTTTATTGTGACATCATGATGTTCTGCAAAAATGCTTTTCTAGCCATCATTCCATGCCCAAAACTGAGGAACAAAAGGGGAGATTGTGAGCATATTTTACTTTTGTCAGATACTGAATTGGTGACATGAGGATTTGGCCAGTGTGAAAATGTTTAAACTAATTTGATATTAAGGCAAACTCCGGACCGGATCGGACTCAGTAGCTGATACTGAGTGGAACATAATAACACCGTGTTCCAACAGCAAATTAGTGCCAGACTACCACAGAACATCGAAGCTCTCTGTCCATGTTGAATCAATTGAATATGAACTTCTGTTACATCATGTGAACAAATGTATATAAATATCAGTTGTGCACTGGAGATCATATTAGAGACATACCCACTAAAAAATGGAGGGGGGTAGCCTACTTGCTATCTTCCTACGTTTGTACTTAAACAGAAAACAGTGAAACTGTTTTTGATTGTGATATTTACTGGAAATAACACAACATAAATTATAGCCAACGGCAAGTAGCTTACAGTTTAAAATTAGCTTAATAGCATAATATTAGCAAAGTCAATTACCGTACCAGAAACTTTGAGCTTTTGGTTCTGTCGTGAAATAAGGAGGAATTGAGTAGAAAATTTGAGTAGAAAATCAGCTGTTTCTCATCCATTGTGGCACAAAGTTCAGCTCACTATGGTGACACCTCTTCCGCCAGCTTCAAATCCAAAGTGATGCCATATTGGTGCAGTTTTAGTTTTCTTGAGAGACTTACTCTGCCACGATCCATCTCGTCAACCGAAAAAGACACAAACTCTCAAGTAAACAAACAAGACACGCACCACTCTTCCCCTCACACCTCTATTGAAATTATATCCTCTTCATGAGGCTGTGCTCGGCTCACGGCTTGTCGGACAGCAGTGGCTCCATTAGACCATTTATAAAAATATAGACACTATGTTATGGTAATCACGTTGTCATATTGCTCATGTCTAATGGCACAAGTTAGATTTAGTGATGCGATGTCATCAGCAGAGGTTGCCAATGTAGGCTTCTTTTTGATTTCCCAGAAAGTGTCATAATGACAGCCTGTTTGCATAAAATCAAACTGGTTTAAGCTCCTTAACTGGACTGGAACCTGGACCTTAAATCAACCCAAATCTAGGTGACACTAATCTTAGGATACCCACCTTGAAACTATGGTGAGTCTTAACTGTAATGTTTATGTCTAATCTGTACATGAAACATCTGTTGCATGTCTGTCCGTCCTGGTAGTGGGACCCCACCTCTGTGGGAAAAAAAATAGCACTACACACATCCACAGACAGAGACAGACCTGCTAAGTGTCAGGAGCTCCAGTGGAACCAATGGAAATTTTGTCACACTTGACAGATTTTTGGTCGCGTGTGCGACCAAAATGTTTGCAATCTGGAGCCCTGTTATATAATGGTCAGTATTAGACTATACGCAATCTTTCTTTTGTGACGGACACTTTAAGAGATGCTCCTCAATGTCAATACCTTTCCCCTTTTAACTCATAGTAAGTGTGTCTCAAGTATATATGTGCATGTACTTGTGTCCCTACTTGCAGCAAATAAGTACGGTATATTTTATATCCTTATGTATGTGTTGTGTATCAACAGTGTGTGTAAGTGTGTTGGAGTTGGTGTGTCCTGTCAGTGTGAGTGTGTTGTACTGCGGCAGGCCGTGAGTAACATGATTAAGTGGTGAAGATGCGATGCAAGTGTGTGTGTGTGTGCGTGCATAGTGGAATGCTGAGAAGGCCACTTCTAAGTTGATAAAACAAGATTGGAATTCAACATTGTGACCGTCACAGATGCTACAACTGCTGCCGCACACACATACACACACACACACACACAGTCTGTACGTTACATACAGTATATCACTCTTTCCGTACTGAAGTTAATCTTATAAAGTGTCTTTATAACATTAAGACACTTTTTAAAAGTTATCTCTTGTAGTAATTAGCAACCTGTTCGCTGCGTAAAGTGTCCCGCCTCTCACTCAGTGTCTGTTGGAATTGAGTTGAGCCTCCCTGCCACCCTCTAGGATAAGCAAGTATGCTAGTGAATGGATTGTATTTAGCAATGCAGATACTTGTACTGTTATAAGCTGAGGTTTTTAAGATATGTCTCTGATATTTCTTCTCCAAACCCCAATCATTTATACTGCTCAAAGAATGGAAAAATTAGATTTGTGTAGATACTGGTACTAGTATCAAAAAATGCCTCAGATGCTGCCTATAATGCTGGATCGATTATCAATGAGTACACGCCTATGCAATGATTCCATACCACATAATTGATTGATAAACTTCAAAGTAGTTTCACACTCAGTTAAAATGGCAGTTTCCTGTAAATCAACTCTTTGCTCTTCTAAAACAATAATCACACAGTAAGTTGCGCTGTGCGGCTACAGGCAACTACTTTTTCAGAGCAGTGAAGAAGAATAGATTTCTGGTAAAATGTGTGATGTTAGCCGTTAGCAAAATGTTAAACTAGATAATAAAATAAAGCTCCATGCAGTTTATTCTCTGTGTGTGTTTTTTCATGTTCTTCAAATGGTTTAACCTGAGCTAAGCCATACAACAATGATAGCAATCATTTCATATTCTGTACAGGGTTAGCAGTATACAGTTGTTAAATTTTTTTTTTTTTTTTAATGATTGGGGTAAAGTAAAATCTGAGATTTACGTCTGAACACACTATACATGTTAGAGAACACTTGTTGAAAAGAGTGGGAACTATATAGTGCTGAATTTTGGAGTTAGACTGGTTTAACTGTCTTTTTCTATTTCTGTGTCCAGGATTTTTGTGGGCGGGGCTTAAAGCCTGCTCGATGACGCAGTGGAGCAATCCTTAGCATAAGCCCCACCCCTACACTATATAAGAAATAGAGCCACTGAGTTTTGTTGTTTGAAGAAATAAATAAATTAATTACCATTTTGTTGAAGACTTAAAAAGAACTAGGCAGGTCCATGTCCTCTGGCTCCTTTAAGTGGGCGTGGTTTAAGGTTATTTTGTGCATTTAGTGGACACACCCCCACCATCTCAGAGTGGAGAATACTGCCTTTTTTCCCCTAATTTTGAAATGTAATTTTATATACTTAATCATTCATATTTGGCTGGGTGCTTAATAGCACATTTTTCTGTGGTGTGGCAAACTCATGACACATATGTATTTTTGCTTTTTCTGGACTTGGTATTGGCTGATACGCAAGTTCAGGATTTGGAATCAGGAAGGAAAAATTGGAATTGGAATTGGTATTTGAATCTCAAGGCAAAATCACATCAACTCCAACAGCAGCGTCTCCAAAAACAGTGTCCCAGTTACTGTGGATAATCCACAGAAAAGAAGTAGTTCCTGGAGAACTGTTGACAGTGTAATGAGACATCTGTATGGTTAGACAACATCAGTGGTAAATAGAATATATATATTTTTTTGTGATTTATTTGATCAGACCTCTTAAAATCTGTCATTCACTGAGGAGCCTTTGCTTATAAGTTAATAAAGTTATCCTAGTAATATTTTTTTACAGGGTACCAGAACAAGAAACGCCACCGAATTAATAAGAACTTATCAATGTGTGCTTGTTCACCAGTGTCCTCTACTCCAGTGGTGTCTTTCACCCTGGTCACCTGCACACAGACACAATAGCAATGTGGGTTTACAGGCCAAGACCTCCCTGTCCGTCTCCATTGTATCTTGTCTGTAATCCATTTCATCAAGTCAGAAGTTTTCATTTGGCCAGTGATGGAGGTCACTGTTTGTGTTTGAGCATGGACTTATTTTCATTTTGAGTTTGCTCCTGTCCATGCCACTGTCGTCTGTGTGGCTCACATTCGAAACACACCTTTAATCATAACAAATGTTTTTGCAAATTGACTCACAATATCTCTCTATATCTATGCGAGTGTTTCTTTCCTCTCTCTGTATCTGTCTTTGTCTGACTCCCACTGTCTCAGAAACAATTAACATGTCCGCACGATCTTGTTACATAACCAGCCACCAGTCCTGTCATCTCCCCAACATACCACTGTGACACTGTGTTTGTTTTTTAATGTGAAACTACTTTACAAAGCTAATGCAGAGCCACTGTAGATAACGCTTATGTGCGTGTTTGGCTTCACGTCTTTGTGCCTTCTGCATGTGTGTGTGGCAGCCTTTGACGGGACGGCTCTGTGGTCCCTCCCCTTCTCCGTCCACTCTGTTAGCGGTCTTTATCTTCCCAACAATCGGGCTTTATCCCCGGACACTCCTGGTCCCACGGTAGCCCTGGGAGCAGCAGCCCAGCGCTCCTATCCAAACCAAACTAGACATATTTCCTGACATATGTTCACTTGTGTAACCCACTCAACCCCAACACACACAAACATGCCCACATGGACAGTGGAAAGATTGTGGAGGCAAATGACACAACATGCAATCAAAATCTCGAGTTTAACAGCAGACTAGGTCAGATATCCTCTCTCTCATGTGCTTGCACAAAGTTTCTCTTAAAAATATCACTGCTAACATAATTCTGATCAAAGAAAATGTAGAGGCTTAATTTTACTTTGCTGATTTTAGCCACACGATACAGACAATGCTAATAAAGGGGTCAAGGATATTATACTTGACAAAGCAGTTATGAAAGAGCTGCATTCAGAAACACACAATATCAGTAAGAAAAAAAGTATGACAAACATTTGAAAATAAAAAAGAAATACGTAATCAAAACACCCATCAAAAAAGGCATCCTTTATTGCAACGGAGCACAATGTGAATGAACAGCCACACCAGAGTACAAAAGCGGCACTGTGTTAGCATCAGTATCAGAAGTTGCATAACATGATGTGGTGTTTGATCACAAGAAGCCTTTGGCACTGTGAGATGCTGTGCACAGAGAGGGAAAACTGAGAGCATTGATTTCATTGTAGAGGAGCAAGGAGTGTGTGTGATTTGGCAAATGTGTGTGCGCGAACTGTCTGGAACATAAAACTATAGAGGCCCATTCAGGCCTTCCTTTCTCTCTCCTTCCATCAGGAGATAGCAGGGACATTGAACTGCGGCAACAAAAGCAGATTTCCATCAGACAGAGTTTCTGAGAGAGAAAGGCATTGTGTTGAAAGAGGCTTAATGGAAGCTCAGCTTAGAGCTTTATTCACACAAACTGTACTCTCGGGTCGGGAGAAACACATATGTGTACACACACAGAGACACACACAGTCACGTTTCCCATGTACCAAACACTCCATGTTCTTCTACACTCAAATTGGTGCTCTCAATTTTATAATGTTGTTTTATGATGTATAAATGATAGAGAAGAGTTTGTGACCAGTCATGATGCTCTGGAGCAAGGCACTTAAAGCACATTACACTGAACTTAGACTGAAATCACATGAGACAGTTTGTTAAAGAATGTAAAAAAGAAAATAATTTTCTCACCCTTAGTTAGTGCCTATGTAGAGATGTCTGACCTGAATCAGCTTCTTGATGCCGAGAACAAATAGAAACTAAGAAACCAAGAAAAAAAATAATAATCAAAAGCGTATTACCTTTAAGATGACATTTTTCAGTGTGCAGTTACACAATATTGATATGTTTTTGTAATATTGTTTTATTCCTGCTCA
>JAPZEB010000015.1:5997698-6010853 GCA_029783705.1 Chaetodon striatus | reverse complement strand
GATGATGATTGTAGAGATGGAAGAAGGTTGTCTGAATAGATGGTCGTCTGTATTTCAATGAATATTGATTAAGAGAAGTCTGACCATATGGAAGATAAAGGTCCTTATGTAACGGAAATAGAAGACAGTATAAAGGAACTTAAAAAACAAATCAAATCAGGGAAGTCTCTCTGATTTAAGTATGTTTTCAGTAGGGCCATAAAAGAGATCACTGACTTGGCCAATCTGATTCCCTCGGGCAGATTGCTTCAGGGACTTGGGGCTCTGACTGCAGTTAGTGTTCAGCTAGGCCTCCAGAACGGACCAAAGACCTCTGCTCGAGGATCTCAAAGTAAGCACGTACTGAACAAAGAGGTCAGAGACGGAGATATAGCTGGGAGGAAGGCCATGAGGAGCCTTAAGAGTAATGAGTAAAATCTTTATTTTAAAAGATAAATCTGAATAAAGCCAGTCTGTATAAGCAAAACATGGAGTCATTTACCAAATACATTGAACTTTTGTTGCAATACCACATCATCCAGCAAGGCACTGCATTGGCCAGTCATGTACCTGTACTTAAACACTGTATTTCTATGATTTACCTTGTGTTCATCTCTATGAAAGATAAAAATCCTGTTTGGGAGAATTATTAACCACTGTGACATATTGTGGCATCTGGAAAGCTGTCAAATTTATGCTTACTTAAGCTGGACTTCCGAGATCGAACGTCACGTCTCACCTATGCCTGAAGCAATATGCCCCCAACAAGGCTGCCCCCCGAATTGTTAATGCTGGGCTGATTTCCTGTCTGACACCCGAGAGGAACGTGTCATGTACAGATATTAAAACCCTCTGAGGCAAATCTGTGCTGTGATTTTAAGATATACAGTATAAAAAATGGATTTGACTCAGCCTGAAAAAACAGCGGTGGAAAAATTCCCACTACGGTCAAACTTCCTTGAAATTAGAAAATGCAGAGTAGCTCCGAGTGAACTGTTCAGATACAGACAGTACAAGATGTGGTTGTACGGTAATGTACTGTATACATACAAAGAATACCTCAGTGTGATGCTATGTGACTTCTCCCTTGTGACTTTAACGTAAATGAAAGCCAGTTTTCAGACAACTGCCTCGGATATTGAGGGCTAACAGACAACCGATAAGGTGCAGCCTTTGACTGCTGCCCTGTGGTCTGGTCCAGGCTCTCCTCTTATTAGTATTCATTGTCTTTACTCTAAATATATACTCTCACACATCTCCTCTCCACTTGACCCCAGGCGTGATGTGTGTGTGAGTATCTGCAGGTCTTCTCTATATTGTTGTTTGTTTTCGTGTGTGTTTGTGCAGGTTTCAAACTGTACATCATTGTATGTGTATGCAGTGTCTTCCACTGAAGAGCACTTGACCATCAAAAGAGCATCAGAGCAGTCTTTTCCAGTGGGGCAATAATGGTCACCTTAACATCATCACGCGCTCAACCCTGCAGGCAATTGGTGTCCTTCTGCTTAAATGTGATTGGATGACAACAATTTTTCTGTGGTTTGAATAACAATGCCAATCCCTGTTTCCCACTTGTCTCGCAGTAAACTGGTTAAAGGCCTCCAGTAGACTCTGTATTCGATCCATTTTGAACGATTAGGTTTGCCAAGCCAAATTAGGTTTGTGGATCGTCAGCCTTTGTGACCCAAGTAGCCCGAAGGTGCTTTTGCCCTCTTCACTTATTAACTTGTTTCTGTGCAGAGGCATTCCGAGATTTTTGTCTCTGTGTGAGACAGTGAATTCCACGGATCCATTCATTGGCAAAAGGGAACATATTTTACCGTTCATGCCTCTTGTCTTCTTAACAAGGAGTCTATACGATATGTGACTGAGTGAATGAGACATCTGTGTATGGTTTGCAAAACAGAGCCAGCCCTATATGGGAGTGAAGCTTTCTCTTGTAACAACTGGTCTAGATATGTGTTAAAATGGTGCAAAAAGTATAAACATATGGGAAAAAAATGCATTTGGCATACCTGTGCTGGTATCACAAAGTATTTTGGATAGTTTTGTCCTAAAACGGGAAATCCAGGAAAAGACAAACTAACTATTATCCTCTCAAAACAAAAACTCACTGTCTAATACACGAAATATAACAAATAAATAGTAAGCGCACAAAACAAACAAGTGCAGCTGTGGCATCTTAATATCTTATTAATTTGATTAGTATCAGTAAAACATAAATCTTCAAGTGAATCTATCCTCTCTCCTCAACTACATGAAACTTAAACACTTCAGATGACTTAGATTCTGACCTCAATATTACATTAGTTTTTATTTCTTTTTACTTTTTAGTAAGGAAATATCAACTCTGATGCAGCTGTTGTGCATAATCTTTTTCATCTTTCAAAAGAGTATAAATTGTTTTTTGACATATTTAGAGAACAGCATGCAAGCTTAAAGCCTCGGGGTGGATGTTTCCCTTGGTAGCAGTTGACTGACATTTGAGAGCGCGAGAAGCTAAAAGACTCACTGTCAAAGCCTGTGGTGTGCTACTGACTGGAGCTCAGCCAAGGAACATTGATACGAGACCTTCCTCTGCTTTTTCAGCAAGCCCACCAGCCCACATTAACACACAGCCCAGTGTTAATGATTTCAGCCGTCTATGTCTAAAGTTGTGTGAAGTATTTTGCGGCTCTACAGAGGACAGCATGAAATCTGGGCAATGGCCTCGTGTGATGTCACTTGAGTCAGCAGTGGTTTTGGGCTGACTGCAAGTTTGAAAATGAGAAAAACATGTTGGTGTGGAGTTAGACCGATGTGAGCTCCTCATCTGTGCTTGAGGCTGGTAGCTCGCCGCTACATCAGCGGCTACTAGAACTCCTGAAGACTCTGACTGAACTGTTACGGTCGAGTTGTTGTGCTGCATTGATTTTAACCATATTTAAAAACTGATCCATCTGTTCGGACTTATTGATGTGCCCAGCACCTTGCCAAGACCAAGCTGGGTGGAGCAGTACTTGTTCTGATTCAAAAACTGATCTATGTTCATTCCAGCAATGTTAGCTCGTTAGGCAAAACAAGCCTTTTCTATAGTGCTGGAAAAGCTAGAAACAGCCCTGCTAGCTGGTGTGTCTACTGGACAAGATGCACTTGTCATAGAGAGATGCAGCATGTTGCCAAGGACAAAATCCGATGGAGAGAGGACGGAGACAGAACACGCCGTCTGCGGTCATTTTGACTTGACCAGTGGACTTCACTACAAGCTGATTAGCTGTTGAAACAGGTGATGAGCTTTACGCTCTAAAACCAGCCGCCGGCGATAACATCAGCTGAGCTGCAGGTGACACCATCAGTTGCCCTTTAAGAGTCGCGTCGCCTCATTGTACGGTATAAACTGCAGTGTTTTTACGGTGCTAATGACAATAAACCTTGTGAACATTATACTAACAAGCTTACCTCATTGACTTGGGTTGAATTCCCCTTTGCATCTGCAGCTGTCATAAGGTCAGAGGCTGGCAGTTCAGGGTCTGGCTTTATGCTGTGTGTGTGTGTGTGTGTGTGTGTGTGTGTGTACATGTGTGTGTCATCAGCACCTACAGCAGTTCTGTGTTCATCCTGCATTATCGAAAGATGGGGACCTAGCTGGTACAGTATCAGCAGTCTCTCCTTCACGAGCCCAGATGTGGTGATGCCAAATGACAATACTGTCAAAACTCCCAGCAACAAGCAGTCCTGTGACCTCAGCCCTCCTAACGCTACCCGATGATTCAACACACAACACAAAATAACATCTGAGTCACAGAGAAAGATAGAATAATTCCCCCTGTGATAAGTGGAAAGCGTCGTGAGATCCGGTCTCAGGATACATTAACTGTCATGAAGTATTTTGGCATCTAATAAGCCCTCAGATGCTTTCATCTGTTACTGCACTTCCTGTCTCACAGGTACCTGAAGAAAGCCCCCACCAACATACAGTAGTTCCTTGTGTTGTTTTAATGCAGAGGTAGTTGTGGTCAGAAAAGTGATGTTGGAAACTATTATTAGTGCCCACTCACACAGATAGAAACCAAGATAAGTGCATTTGTGACCGAATTTGAGCACAATTCAAAGCAAATAATTGGGATATCGGTTTAAGTTTGTTTTTTTGTAATTCAATTGATCAAAATAAATTATCCAGCTCCTCAGATACCTCACTGTCCTGTGGAAAACAGTGTAAAAGACACAAACAGAACACTAGGGACTGCTCAGAATAAGTTGATATAGGGTCCTGTTCCTAAACAAACCACTTCCTGTTGAACTATACATTCTCCCTCCAAAACAAAAGCAGAGGGAGGAGCTGGTTTAGGGTGTTGAACAGAGAAGATGAGAAGGTACCCATTGAGAAGAGAAAGAGAGAGAAAGAGCTCCTCTTCTCTGAAACGGGCCCCAGAACAGCCTGGGTGAGCCGGGGGTTTCATTATCCCCCATCCCTCTGTGATGAGGGAGAAGAAAGGCGGACGTGAGAGAAAGAAAGAGAAAGAACAGAACAGAGGAGGGGAAGAAGAAAAGAAAGAGGCGTTTGATAGAGCTGTGTGGAGACCGTGTGTGAATGAGCCAGTGAAGGGCAGCCATTGTCTTGCTGCGACCTCAATTTGGTACTGTACGCTCCTCTTTTTACTGCACTGTCTCGAGCCACAATGCCTCCTTTCTCCTCCGCTCTACTCCCTCTCTCTCTTAAAGAAATAGGGGGATTAGGGCCCACTGAGGGGAACTGCGTGTCTAGATTGCCAACTATCATGACTCTTCGCAATGTGACGAGAAGGCAGCGGGATATTCTACATTTGTCAACTGTTTGCTTGCGCATCTCACTTGTTCATCGTTCTCTTCTGTTTGACTTTTGTCCATTATGACTCTCTCAGGTTAGCAGAGATAAAAAAAATTGGATTAATGCAACATATTTTTGGAAGGAGGGAGGTGCTGGAGCTAAAAGAGAGAGTGAAATAGACAGAGTCACAGGGACAGAGACAGAGAGCGCAGCTGTACTTCCTGTTTACCCAGGCCTTGTTTGAGACAGTGGGAAGGAACAGGGCCTGCATTCATCTCCTCTTTTCTACCTCCGCTGACCCCCTCCCTCCTCCCTCCTTCTCCTCCCGCTCTATTCTCCTTCAGTTCCTCATTTTCTCTCTTTCCTTGCAGCTCCATCTTTTTCCCCCCTCTTGTCTCTCACTGATAAACTGTATTGAACTCAGGAGGATGAGCTAGATTAGGCAAGCGTGTAGCGCTATTTTGTAGGCATGGGTTTAGTACCAGGGATTGATTTGGAAGCAGAAATTATTATTACATATTCCGAGATAGGGAGCACAGTAGATAGTGAGCGCAGATATGACAGGGGAAGAGATAAATAGACGAAGAAGAAACAGAAAGAGGATGTAGGGGAGTGACAGATACAGTAGACGGAAGTTTTTTAAGCAAGTTGGTAAACTTTCTCCTGGCGCTATTAGGAGTTATTAGGAAGTTACAGAACCCCCCATCATTCATTCATTTTTTTTTCCTGTGCCAGAACTTGGGGCACACGCACACATAAAACTATATTGGGAAAATTCAGAAGTTTGGGTTTGCTTTGATGGCAAGTAAACTAACTGTAACTGTACGCCAAAGCAGACCTTAAAGCCTCACTGAGAGAGAGAGGGAGAGAGTGTGAGATAGAGGGAGAGGGAAAAAGAGAGAGAGCAAATCCCAGTTGTTTGTTCCACCCACCCGAGCCGAGTCCTCCCTGACCTTTCTTTGTGCAGTCGGACATCAGACTGAGAAGCCGCGAAAGATGCACTAGATTAAAAGGATTGTTTCTGTTGCTGCTGCGGTCCCTATTGTACAGAGGGGCGGCCGTAGACAAGGCTACAGTCAATTTATCACACGTGCATTTATGCACAAACACACACACACACACACCCACACACGGAAGCAAACAGGCCTGCTTATATATGCACAGATAGAGTGTCAAAATGTCGGCCCGACACGGCGGGACCCCTTTCAACTGCATATGCTGTTTGTTGTATTGACAGTCCATCTGTTTGCAGTCAATCATTAGGCGGCCGTAGAAAACTGGCTGAATGTCACTGAAAGAAAAATCGAGGAAACGGACCCAAGGGGCCGGGTGTTAACAGGGAGCAAAATATTATAACTTTACCAATTTTTTTTGTAATGTGCTTAACTTGGAAACTCTGTCAGTCGGCATTTTTTTAATGAGTATGATAAATAGCATACAACTCCTTACGGTTTTTAAACTTTTTCCTTTCTGTTGCTACTTTGAGGCTCTGTGTACATGCTGGGCTTTGATGTAAGTTTTGTATATTTTTACATGTAGATGGAAAACTTTTTGTTCTAACTCTTATTGTAGACTTTGATAAAGGACAAAAACACACATTTCCTTTAGTCTTTTATTTAAGGTTCAGTAGAAATTTCTTTTTGTTGGTCTCAAAGGGTCTTTTGCACTCTTCCAGGGTTCCTGCGGATCCTTAAAAAGTCTTAAAGGCATTGAATACATTTATCTTAAAATGAGCAGTATTAAAATATCTTAAATCAAACTTTAAAGTCTTAAAAATGCTGAGAAAATCCTTTTCCTTTTTAAGGCTGTATTGTAAAATCTAAAAAATAATTGGTGACATCTATGTTTTTTAATAAATTATTAAATGCCTCTCACATTTCTGTCACACAGATCAGGATAGTGGAACCAACTACACTTATATTTTGTTTCCAACCAGGATGCTCTACTGTCTAGCTAGTTGTCACTGTATCCTGGAGGACATGGGGAAAAGCAAATTTAGCAGATATTGGTGTGTACCCATAATTTTGCGTACGCATGTGTTTTATGCAAAAAGTTTTTTCCACAAAATTTCCAAGTCATGTTTTATGTTACAAACACAAATTGTCCCTAATTCTAATTAATTCGTTTTGGCTCATGTTTTATTTATTCAGTTGTTGTTGAATTGGTCCAAAATTTAATTTCGAGTGGCATTGAAAAAGCCTTAAATTTTAACTTGCTTTGAGCCATAGGAAACCTGTCATCATTAGACTTTGTTTCCCTCCAAACGCATTCAACCTCCTTGTTTATTGTGTGCTTTGGAATTCAAATTATTCTGATTCTTTGGTGTAGCGGTGAGCGAGGGCCCCGCCCTTGAACTGTAGGAACCCGACTGCATCTCAGCGAGCGTCCCCCCTTGCTGAAGTGTCCTTGAGCAAGACACTGAATCCCTGTCAGCTCTGAGAGTGCTGCTCTTCAGCTGACCCTGTGTTCTGACCTCCCTGTGCTGTAGGAGCGAATAGCCGAGGCTGCATCTATCGCCTTTTTTTATCGCTGTATTGATCACCCAAAGGAGGAATTTCATGTTCGCTTGCCGCTCTCCACCATGAGGTCAGTGTACAGGGTCAGCTTTGGAACAGCGCCTCTGGAAAATGGTAGGGGTTCATTGGTTTACTCAAGGACACTCCATCTACCACAAGAGAAAGAATCAAACCTGTGCCCCTTGAAAACCCATTTTTGTTTTACCCACGAAGTGAACCTTCCTGCAACAGTGCGGTCTTTCTCATCCCACAATAGAGAGGTTATAGGTCAGTTCTCCTAACAGCACGTAAACTTTGTTGTCCAACTACTCTCAAACAAGTGCGGAACCTTCTGGGGAAAATGTAAATAGCTGCTGTCTTTTGACAACTTTCTATCTCGGAAACCTAACTTTGTTGAGAAAAAGCAACTTTTTTTTTCCTAATTTGTCATCATTCTTTTGAAAAAGTAACTTTTGAAAGGGTTTCTACCACTCCAAGGTCATGTCAACAAGCTAAATCCATAAGTCTGTAAATCATCAGCAAAATGAAAATCACAACAGTAAGAGTTTCATGATTGTGTTCCTAATTACGCTTGGGCTAAATTGCAGTCAAATGCTCTTAATTCTAAAAAAACATCCTCCAAAAGAATTACCTTCAAATTTCTAAACAATCTTTCTTTCAGCCCACAGTTTCCTGCATTCCCAAACCCTCCTTTGGACTTTCAATTACAATTCATTTTGATTAAACATGAAAATACACCATCCTTGATGGTGTCCTTTGTTAAGCACGGCCTTCTTTTTGGCTAAAAACCATACTCTCTTGAGCCTCCCCCATGTAATGAAGATTGAAGATTAAACAACAGGAAGAAGCCATTATTTTTGTCAGGGAATTAAAGTACCATCAATCTCACTTAATCACCTTCCTAATATCTCCTCAGACGCCAGCAGAAAGCTGTTTCGCAGCTCAAGGTTAACATGCTTTGTTCTGTAGAAGCAAATGGAGAGGGGAGAGGGATAGACAGAGAAAATGGATGTGTGAAGCTTCTCTGGCATGCTTCGAATCTGTCCGCCGAGTGGACACAGATTACGGCAAACTGTGCTGTGTCGGTGAGAGGGCAGGGCCAGGAGGTCGGTGTAGAAAGAAATGACAGCTATTGTTTGGTCTGTAATTATCTCTGTCTGCTTATTCGCCCGCTCATTTCCTGTAGAGACAGAGACGAGGACTGAGGGGAGAAGTGCCAGTGGTTTTGCTGCGGCAGCCTTGTAACAGGTGGTACAGTTTGTCCTTGATGACCAACAAAAGCTGCTCTGCTACTGTGTGTGCTTTAATCTATTAATTGATGCATTATGGCGAACAGTGACCAAAATCACACTATGTAAAAGCCTTCATACCGATGTGTCACATGACTAAATAGATGTTCTTTATCACATATACGGAGTGTGCAAGTGTATTCATGACAGGATAAGCAACAGTTGCTTCAGAGTGTTGAGGAATAACCCCAACACAGCAGCTTGCACAAAGAACGAGCCATTTAAATTGTGTGTATCTGTCTGAACGTCTGAATTTACAGTTTGACAATAGACTGTGTAAAGTTTACTTTGCTCTTGATCAGAACAAAATGTGCACTGGATTTAGTTAGAATAGCAAGCTGTTGTTTAGACAATTGTTTTCATTGTGGATTAATCGGATTGTTTACTTGAATAATCATTTGCTCCATGAAACTTCAGAAAATACTGGAAAATGCCCATCGCAGTCTCCCAGGATTATCCAAAACCCATAGATATTCAGTTTACAATTATGTCAAACAAAGAAAAGCAGCAAAACAACATGCTGCTGGCAAGTCTTCTTAAAAACTGACTTAACAGATTTATTATCAAAACATAAAGGGATGCTAGCATGGCTGTCGACTGAAAGACTACACAGCTGTGGCAGATGGGAATTTCTGGTGGGATTAGTTGCTAAAAATTTCACTAAAAACATAACTTTTCAGATATAAACCAAAGTATTGAGCAAAATGAAATCTTGACCCAATGGTGTATTGTTTCCCACTCATAGACTTTACTTTGGCGGGCCACCTTTGTATACTGATGGCTGCCAAAGTGTATTTTAATGAAGACAGACTTGTTCTGAGAGAAAAGAATATTTATTTACATGTGCATGTAAGTATGAGAAATGTGAAAAGTCCTTGGCGATTAGACCCCATTTTGATGTCATATATTCCAGGAGGGTAGTAAAGACGTAGTAGATCAGGGATGCACCCCTATGGAGTCTAGATGTTGGTGGTGGTGGTGATGAGGTGAGATGAAGAGGCAGCTGAGGGTCTGGATGAGGAAGAGGAGTCGACTTTTGATGAGCTGATCCTAGGCTCTGGATAAGGTGACTGGAGGTGAATGGCGCAATGATTCCACCTAAAATGACTGCTGACAGGAGCAGAGAGACAAAAAGATTTAAAGTTTGGCTGCAGCGACGTGAATGGTTGAGGAATTTTTTGGTGTTGTGTCTCTTGGATGACTGCTACTTACGGTCTGGCATGTTATCGCTACCTTTTTATTAAGCCCTGACCTCACCAGGATGCTGTAGGGGTCCACACCCATTAACGTCCCAAGCATGGAAAATAAGAAAATTCAGGCAGAGGGCAGAGTCGCTGCAGAAAAATTGACCGCCACACACTTCTAGTGGGTCAGAAGTGACGATTGAGACAGGGCAACTTGGTGCACTGGTTAGCGTTGTTGCCTCACAGCAAGAGGGTTCCTGGTTCGAACCGGGAGTGGGGGAGCCCTTCTGTGCGTAGTCTGCATGTTCTCTCCGTGTCAGCGTGGGTTTTCTTCAAGTACTCCGGCTTCCTCCCACAGTCCAAAGACATGCAGGTTAATTGATGACTCTAAATTACCCGTAGGTGTGAATGCGAGTGTGAATGGTTGTCTGTCTCTATGTGTCAGCCCTGTGATAGTCTGGTATACCCTGCCTTTTGCCCAATGTCAGCCGGGGTAGGCTTGAGCCCCTCCCGCGACCCCTAACAGGATAAGCGGTTATGGAAGATGAATAAATGGTACTTCTTATGAGTCTATACATTGTTTTTTGAGGAAAAGCCAGCACAGTATATCTTTAACTAGTGGACAGCATGACCGGTATGGAAGCGACCCAAAGAGCCGGCGTTGTGTCGTAGTCTGCTCCCCTGTTGAGTAGTGTTTCCCCCTGTTAAAATGATGCTTCCCATAGCCTCCCCCTCTGTGGTCGGTTCAGGTTTAGGGGAAACACATATCAACAGGGACACAGTCAGACAAAACACCTGCTTGCGATCTGCAGCAGAAGTTTCGCCGTCTGGTTTATTCTCCCTGCAAGCTGATTAACACACTTATAATATATTATGAATTATATAAAGGACATATTATATATGATATAAATAATCTTTTTGTTTCAATTCCCCTGATTTTACCTCCCACGTGATGAAATTTCAAATTATGCTATATCTGCGCTATATGCTATATAGTAGCCTACTATCACAGTTGTTTGTGATAGTGTGTTTTTAATTAAGTGGGCCTACTGATTCTGAATATTTGTCGGTTGTGTCTGAAACAGAGAGCGAAAGAGACAAGCACACACACAAGCAGACAGATAGAGACAGAGAGATGATAAAGATTAGCCCTATACATGGTTAGGAAGGAGCATAATGAAAGGAGTTTATGAAAATATTGTGTTAAAAGTCACACATATTTATTGTGTGTCACATGTAGTGGACCATTTATTGTGTCAGCAGCTAATGCCGGCCCTTTCCGCCAGCTGCTGCCACAAGTATGTTTCAGATCTGTGGGAGAAACTGTCTGATGCCTTCAGATGTAAAGTCAGGGGATCACTAAAGAGATTACTTTTCATCTTCACGGAGACATAAACGTCTGCATCTGTGTAAAGAAAAACCAGGGTATCACCAACGTCTTATCTTCGAGGGTCTGCCTCATCACTACAAGTAACCAACTTCAGCAGTTGAAAGACTGTAGAACAACGGGAAGGCAGGAGACGGTTGACACTCGATAATCAACTTTGATGGTGTCTACATGAGCTGGAGATGGTCTGACTGAAACCTGTGATTCTCCAGCATAAGAGCCACTTCCTCTCCGCAGAGGGAACTCATGTAACCACGGAAACCATCTCTAAAGCTGCACAAAAGAAGCAAGTGAAAACGGATGGGGATCGAACGCTCCAGTTGACTACCATTGATTTACTGCTTTAGAGGGAGAGAGAGACAGTGAGGGCGATGTGGGCAGAGGTTAGATTGAGTGTTTCTGTGCTCAGTTCATCTCCACTGACCAAACTCTTCCCTCTCAGACTCTGCCTCCTGTCAAACAAACACACATACACACGCACAGCTATAGACAGGTGTGTGCTAGTTTATAGGTAGGATGATGTCTTTATACACTCAGTGTCTGTTGTAGCAGAATCGCTGTAACTGCTGCTGCTTAAATCATTTTCAAAACAGACTTTTTACCACATTTTGGGCCATCATTCTGATGAAAACCTCATCAGCTTACCTCATCAGTAAGTAATCGCAAATATTACAAAGGAATATTTGTTGTGAGTGGGGGGACCCTGAGGATCGCCAGTGAGGGATGTAATGTAGTATCAAATGGGATTCAACTCAGAACTTACCTTGAGTTCCTGTTGTAACATGCAACAGTGGATGTTCAGGCTGTCTCCATGATTTAATTTATACTTATTTCTTTTTTCTTTGTGATTTTTTTTTGGAAAAAAATGTGCTTTTGTTTCCTCTACAGTCATAATTGATCCTGAGAGATTTGTGAGATTTTTGGTTTGGGGACTCGTTAATGGAAACTGTTAGTGTGATAAGTGGTGTTTTGCCCAAATTGTTCCTTCCCACATGCTAAAGGAATCAAACTGTTCAATTTATCATTACGTGTCAATATGGGTGGTGTTTCACAGCACCACTGCTCCACACATGTGCATCGAACACAGTGCATATGGAGCATCGAGTGCTGGAGGAGTCACCAGAACAGATAGTCATCGTTAATCATAATCATAATGCTAATGATGAACTATTGAAATTTAAGATGAGGCACAACAAGCCTACAATAGGCACCATTACACCATTAAAGGCAATATGGCAAACATAATTGCTCAAAATAATAAAATGAATTAGGCATCAGAAAAAAAAGATCATCATATTGTTTTGTTTGTCTGTGTGCTCTGTCACTTTCTTTGTCTCCCTGGTTGACCAGAAGGTCACTTTCCTCTCTTATTCTGTGGGCTGTTACATTAAAAAAATAATTGAAGGCTGAAAGTGAACCACAGAAAGTCAGCAAGGCAGAACTGATGTGATGTATTTTGTCTGTCTCTCCTCGGCTCCATTCAGTACCAGAGACAGTGGTTAGGGTAGGCAGGTCAAAAAGTGCTCCAAGAAAGTTATTAACGTGCAGAAACATTGAGTGCAATAGTCCACCTTCCACCTTCACCTCCCCTTTGTCACTCTCTGTGTCCTCAAACACACACAAACACACAAACACACACCTACACTTACACACACCTTGGAGAGCACTCAGTCCAACCCGGTCTCATTCCAAAGTCGTCGAAATCCCGCGCTTGGGCAGTGACTTGCAGCATCAGACACTGACGATAAAGCTGTCCTTTAACGTCGTTATCATACTTGGCTGGTTGCCATTGTAGTTGACTGGAGCTTGGGGGGGTAACGCGACAGGACACAAATGAAAGTTAGTGCAATGAAAGTTTGAGTAGGGCAGGTGGGAGTGATGGTGGATGGGTCACACAAACACCGACTGGAGAGCGGTGTTGGTGTCTGATAAGATTATAAAGCCAAACCGTGTTCTTTTTTCCTAAACTTAACTACATGTTTTTGTTGCCTAAACCTAACCACGTGAGTGTGTT
>JAPZEB010000015.1:5969838-5980265 GCA_029783705.1 Chaetodon striatus | reverse complement strand
AAAAACGTATGATATAGGGATGCATGTCTTCATCATGTGAGTGCTTTGCCGTGGAGGTCGGATGACAGTTTGTCATATGTTGAAGGTGAGGGTGAGAGTACGAAGGAATGCAAAAGCCGAGTCAGGAGTGGCAGGGCTGCTCAGTTCCTCCAAAATTCTAGTATGTCCATTTTTGTTCTTCTTCCTATGTAGCTTCAACAGAGGTGCTGGAAGCGGTGAAATATGACGTGGAAATACCACAAGAATGTGTGGGTAAAAACACCTAATTTTTGATACGACTATTCGCACAATGGTCGGCCAGTGATGGGATATGTATCAGATTTAGGACCACATATGAAAGTGGCCCAGATCTGGTTTGAAAAAAATCTGCTTTTCGTGTCCACACTACTCTAAAAAAAATCAGATCTTCGTCACTTGAGAGCCAAAAAATCAGATTGGAGCCACATTTACTTGTAATGTAAACGTAGCCAAAGAGACGTATGATGACAACTGAACAATTGCGAGATATGATGGGAAACTGTCTCACAAGCACTTCTGCTGGCAGCTTAAACAAGATCAAACTACTTAGTGGGGAGTCCAGTTTTGCCTATATATTGACTCTTAGCTGTAAAGATTTCAGTGCAGCACTTTTTTGAGAAGAAAGAGGAGTGAATCTACAGGGTCTCTTTTAAGGAATAAATCCATTTTTTTTTGCATATGAAGATCTTGCCTGCTCAAGCTTTAAAATTTAAGTGCTCATAAGATTTATGTGCAAGTACTAGTTGCTTTCAAGTCAGCTTAACTGGAAATAACTGTAATAGGTGAATGTGTAAAGAAAAAAATGTCCTACATGCCTCCAGTGAACGAAGAATCCAAAAAAATGAGAAAATTGTTGATAAATTGGGCTCCATGTTTAACAACAGTAAAAACTATATTAAGACATCAGTTTACAGACTCTCACAATCCAAGTCTCATTTATCCATTTGTACGCTCAGTACTTTTTAAAACTGAGCTAAAGGTGAAACTTATCTACGCTGTCTTCAGAGCCAGACTCCACTAACAAAAACAGTAATTTTACTTTGCTGAACACAGGTGCTGCTGCTGGTCTACCGCTGCTGCAGTCAGTAGTTAATTTGTGTTATTGTGTAACTTTGTTGTTTTAAAGGGTTATTTAGGATTCACCAAAGTCACACGATAACACAAACAAACTACCAATTGAGGCAGCGGTAGACCAGCAACTCCTGTGTTCAGCAAAGTAAGATTACTGTTTTTGTCAATGGAGTCTGGCTCTGAAGACAGCGTAGATAAGTTTCACTTTCTGTTCAGTTCCCTGTAGGAAAGGGCTGTCTGTTTGGGAAGTACTACGCATATGACTGGATAAATGAGACTTGGATTATATTGCGTGAGTTGTGTGAGTTTGTAAACTGATGTTTTGATATGGTTTTGCTGTTGTTAAAGTTGGACCCCCTTTTTACTCTAACTGATCAAGAATTTGAATCCTTTGTTCACTGTGAAGTCATGCAGAAAACCCAAAGCTTTCTTCAAAAATTCAGCATTACACACAGTGAGTCACTGGATATACAAATGGTCATATAGGAGGTGAACTGTTCCTTTAAGCAGTATGTTCTGTTAAAAAAGGCAACCAGGTAACATGCAACACACTTGCTCATTTGAGGTGACGTCATCTTCTGGCTACAAGCTGAGCAATCAGTGACTGTCAAAGAAATCTGGAGTGGCACTGACGGGTGGCCAATCAGATTTCACCACACGACTGCCTCCCAGTCTCCGCCCCCGCTATATCTCGTCACCACTTTCTATCATCACGAATCAGTCTGCCGGCTCTCATCCTGCCTGGTCCATCACAGCGCAGTGCTCCGTAGATGACCGGAGCCTTGGCTTCTCACCCTCACCTACTGACGCAGTGGTGATTAGTGGTAACTGTGGCAACCGCCACTAGTGTCACACTTTAATGGCCACATTTCCAGGCCTGTTGCCAGTTTCAAACAAAGCCTTTCCACGTTCTCTGCTAATAGCTGCCCCTTCTGTGACTCAGTGTCACAATTTAACAGATACACCATACCTTCACTTGTTCCAAGATCTGGTGATTTTGTATCATCTCTTCTAATGAGAAGTTGTGTATTAGATATGCTTTTGTTGAAATTCAGGTGTCTGATTGTTAATTTCTTTATTTATCTGTGATTCCCCTGCCACTTTTTGAACGCTTGATCTTGCTGACACAGCCCTCTGCCCTTGCTGTGCCTGTATGCAGAAGTGTGCCAATACTTCCACTACTTCCTCCCCACAAAAAAAGTCACCGTCGAGCTTCCGCAGACAGAGGCCGATTAGGAAGGATTTATAAAACGAGGGTTAGGGATGGCAGAAGTGAGCGGGGAAGTGTGCCAATGCAGCCAGCTGAGTTTGAATGTGTGTAAGCTGTATTAGCCGGCTGGGGTCAGCAGGGGTGAGGCTGTTCACCAGGTTAATAGCTACAGAATGAACTGAGGACGTAGTAATAGAGTGATAACAAGACTGGGGTTGGGCAGAAGAGGGAGGGGAGAAAGGAAAGGACGGGTTGAGAGGAGGGTAGGATTAGGGAAGGATGAAACAAAAGAGAAAAGAGAGAGAAAGCAAGGAGACGAGTGTAACGTATCCGTCTAAGGTGAAGTGGGGACTGTGCATGTAGGGATAGATGGAAGACCGTGGAGTTGGATTAGAAAGAAAGGAAGAAAAATGGTGGAGAAAAGGGAAGGAAATAAATCAATAGGTAATGACAGAGGTGAGGACACAGTAATAGAGGTAAAGGAGGGCAACTGATAAGGAAGGAATGATAAGGAAATGTAGGAGAGGGAATAATCAGAGGAAGGAATTTCCTCACAGCTCTGCATTAAACTGAGGCTCTCATGACAGATTGTCACCTGCAACCATTTGTACTACATGTCTTGTATCTGGAACAGGCATTTAGTAAGTCCTATTCAGCCCGTAAAAGTGTTGTATAATTTCTGTTGATGCTCTGGAGGAGCTTTGTCAAGTCTGAGAGAATTACATAGGTGACATCTCAGTTTGGGCTTAGACTACCAATTCATAACAGAAAGCTTGCGCTGTGCCGAATAGCTTGAACCTTTGAAGCTTCATTCAAAACGCTTGCGTTTAAATTCTAAACCAACATTTGAAAGCTGCGCTTTTTTTTTTTGCATTTACATTCATTCTATTTAAACCCGATAATTCTGCTGCACAGTTGCAGAAAGGGCGAAACTTCAGAAAGTAGACTTATAGCGTTACACACAGGAGGTCCTAATGGCAATGAGTCTTACCGACACAGGCCCAAAGACTGGGCCACGAGAGATGGATCAACCTCGGGTTAGCCGGTTAGGTGGCCGTGGATTCCTTCAGGAGCACCTGACAGGGCAGTCTAGCAGCAAAAACAGCACCATTAATTGCATTTATTGATCAAAGAAAGTTAATAAATCGGACTAACTCAATTTATCTGATGAATCAATTTATTCAAGAATTTTGTGGAAGATTTTTTATTTTTAAGGGTGATGGCTTCATTTGAAAACCTCAATAGAAGCACAAAATTTAAAAAAAACAAACATTTGGTACAAACTTGAGGCGTAGAGTTTGAAAGACGAGGGTGTTTACTAGTTTGAGAGCAGGACTGAGTTGTTTTGTGGAAAGTTTATGGACTACAAGTCACAATGTCAGGACCTCTGCTACTTCAATTTTGACCTTTTTTTTAATTTTTATTTTTTTATAAATCTGTCTCTCCCAAGTCCAGGGAAGTCCAGTCCAATTTAACAGATGTGCAACAATAATTCCGTGTCTCTTTGAATGGATTGTAGCAGAACTGCAACGAACAATTTTACTCATTATTATTAACCTGCAGATTATTTCCTCGACTAGCTGTTTAGTCTATAAAATGTAAAAAACAAGCAAAAACACAGCCTGTTGTTTTGTCTGACCAGAAGTCCGGAAACTAATGATATTTAATTTGCTGTTACACAACAATAAAAAGCAGGGCATTCTCTCATTTCAAAAGCTGAAAGCAGACAATATTTTTTGCTAAAAAAATATCTGAAACAATCAATCAATCATCGAAATAGGTACTGATTACATTTTTAGCAAGAGACTTTAGATTACAAATTAATTATTTATATCACAGGACCATGTCTGTCAGTCTTTGGCAGAGGAAAACTGACACACTAAAATGAATTGTTTCTTGAGCATGTGTAATGCATGTTGTAGTGTAAAGCTGAGCAAATTTGCATAATGTTAAACGCATACTTCGCCCACAAAATTACCGTTTGTATCAATCAGTCATGCCGTGTTACCTTGACATCATGAAGAAAACACAGTGGAAAATGACACTGATATATTGATTGAGTGGGGTTTGAACAACTCTATCAAAACATCCGTTTACAAACTCGCAACTTAAATGTAAATCCACCTCGCTCTGTTGCCATGAGGGCAAAATAGCTGAGGACATTCGGTGAGGTCAGCAGAGCCTGGTATACTGGAGGAGAGTTGAGTTTAATTCAAATTAAAAATGCTTTGCATATTGGCAGAAATAAAATTCACCTTCACGCTAAAAAACATGGAGCCTTTCTCAAGCTGCAGTGATGAGTGCAGGAAGCCAGGTGTAAAAGATTGATGATATAATATGATGCAAAAAAACACAAGGAACAGATATACACATGATATCACACAGTACCATAATACCTCCCGTTTGTGTCTGTTATTGTTGCATTGATGTTTGTACCAAGCAGCCAATATTTCCCACGAAAGCACTTAACAATATGTGTTTGTTGATGCTGTGCAGAGACACATTCAAACGCTATAATATCCTGTTTCTATATTCACACTCTGGAAGGTCCAGACTATACCATTTAGTTTGAATGAGAACTTTTTTTGTGGCCTTTACACCCACAAATGCAGCTGTTTGGATTGCAGCTGCGAATGCACACTGTTTGTCCTCACTTTTAAAAAGTAGGTACATTTGAATGTTTGGATTTCTCTGCCTCATTACAGCGTGAGATTGATGTCAGAATAACTTATGCATACAAGACAAACAGTGCAACGAGTAAATTAGGCTTCACCTTATTGCCTTAAAGAGCATTCCACATCAAGAAGAGCCATTTTTAATGATAAATTCAAATGTTTTTATGTAAATATCGTTCTATTTACATCACAAGTGAGGGGAGCGAGTCCCCCGGTAGACAATTCCTAACGTAAGGTGAAGACAGATGAGAATCAGAACCTCTGGACGGGTTAAATGATTAGATTCCTGCTCAAACGCAACCCTGTTTGCATGTGTGTGTGTGTCCTTGTCCGTGGTCTAATGACTGCGCTGTCTGCAGAGAGTGGAACACAGGAGGGAATTAGTCGTCATTGCATATCAAAGGCTTAGCCATTAGAGACATAGGGTAGGGTCTTCCTAATGAGAGGGAGTACCGGTGTTTGTGCTGGTGTGTGTGTGTGTGTGTGTGTGTGGGAGTGTATAGTGTTTGGTTGGGTCACAGTATATGCATACTGAGACGCACACCTTCAAAAGCAGCCTGCTTTACACATATTGCACTCTGTCACACAAATTTAGTGAAAAGGTACCGATCACCAACGCACACACAACGTAATTCATAGAAACACGCAGCATTTATATATATGTAGACAAAGTCGGAGGCACACACACTGTGTTGCCAGGGCCCTCTGGCAGGCCTCGCCGTGCCTCTCAGTGTGGCATGGCGTGGGCAGAGGTGCCAGCGAGATGCCAGAGCTTTGTGTGCCACGCTAGATCAACGCCAGCCATTGCATGTACACAGCACACAACACGCCCGGGGGTACAGGACTCACCCACCTACACCTTCCATCCATACATACATCCATCTCCTACTATCTCTTCCCCCTATGTGTTCACCTCATTCTCTCTTCTGCTTTATTTTACCGTGTAGATGTGTGTTTGTGTGTGTGTGTGTGTGCGTTCATGTAGGCTGATTGGCGATGCCCTCTGTGCCATCTGCAGCAACCCCCCCCCTCACCCACCTCCCACCCATCCCACTCATCACAAGGGTGGGCTTAACCATCTGTGTGCCAGTGTGTTCCCACAGTGAGAAAAGGGGGACTTGGGGGGGTCGTAGTGGTGGTGACGGGGGTTGCCACAACAGACACACACATTAAAAAACAAAACAGCACACTGTAGTGTGTGTCGAGATAAAAATGAAGAATTGACAAGCGAGTGCCTGACGACATAAGGTGGCCCCGCATGCAGGATAATGTAATGTCACCTAATGTTCAGCTTGTAAGACGATTCTATTTTATTAAAGCAAATGTAGGAGCATATTGTGCACAGTATATTCCGGCGCATATTTTATCATTTAGGCTCGAAGCTGCGGTCCAGAGGGATTCAAAGAGAGCAGCAGCTGGGTAAGTGTCAACAACTCCACAAGCGCCAACATTATAAGAAGCCAATAGTAAGAGTCAATGGTCAGAGCCACAGTGCCCTGGTAGTATTCCTGTGGGCAAAGATGGCTCATGAGTGGAAGTAGTAGGATGGATTGAATCGAAACCAGGCTGGATTTATCACTACTTTTATATTTACCCAGTGCAGAAGCACATACAGGACTGAAGTTACTGTAGTGAAAGTGATAATCTCAGAGATTTTATTTTAAAGGGATAGTTCAAATCTTTTGAAGTGAGGTTGTAAGAGGTATTTATCCTTAGTTAGTGTAATACATACGGTAGATGTCAGTCAGCATGCCCCCAGTTTGGAGAAGCAGTACCAACACAAAAAAAAAACATTTTAGCCATGAAAGGGGATTATCAGTTTAAGTGTACACTGTATTTAGAATATTTTTACCACTATAACTTGCTGTCAGACAGCGATTATAGACAGGGAACAAAAGCTGTTCGTAGCTCTCTTCTAAACCAGACTCCATTGAGAAAAAATAGTAATTTAACATCGCTGACCACAGGAGCTGCTGATCAGCCTCTGCTTCTACCAGTTATTCTGTTTATGTAATTGTGGGATTTTGGCATGTTAAAGGGTTGGTTTGGATTCGGCAAACTCACAAAATAACACAAACTAATTAACTGATCAAGGCAGTGGTAGACCAGCAGCTCCTGTGTTCAGCAGGGTAAAATTACTGTTTTGTCAATGCAGTCTGGTGACTTTGACAAGAGCATAGCTGGAGAACGTAAGCCGTTAACAGTTTCCCTGTTAGAAAGAGCGATCTGCGCCAAGGTAAAGTGGTGAACATATATATGTTTTGCTACTGCCCCACCTCCACAAGCATTCATTGCTTGGCCTCTGCTTCTGTGGCAGTACTAACAAGAGGTGAAATTGCACTTGTTTTCCATCGTTGGCCAATTTACCTAACTTTTTTTGTTTATGGTTTGCAAGTAATTTGTTGTAATTGTTATAATTTAATACAAGTGCTCAAAAATAGAAGTGATCTAAAATGCCCATCCCCAATTATAACAACAGTTTTTTTCTCAAACTAAGATATGGCAATGGAAACATAAATACACACGTATCATTATTCTGTCTAAGGATTTGCTATTTGGGTGTATGTATATGATAATAAAGTGTTTCCTGGTTTTCACAAATGTAATGTGAAGTATGTGACATATCTCCAATATAGAAGTACATAATAAATGCACAGCTGAGATGATAAGGCTTTAGGCACAGCCACAGTTTTGAAAATATATTCAGACATTTATAGTGGTTGTGCTTGCAGATTTGCATATCATAGAGGCCTGGACTCTTGGCCTTGGCAGAGGTCAGTGCTCTCTGAGTTTCTTCCAGCTTCTGCCTGGTTGACATTATTCATAAAATAAGGTTGAGTTGCAGATTTAACTAATAATACCCATTATTAGTTATTTCTGACAGCAGAGAACATTAAGTAGTCATATGATGCCATAAAGTGCAACATGACTTGATGTCAGTCACCAGAATATGATGTCATCACAGGCTCGTGTAGCTATAATGGTGATGCAAGATGAAAGTCACCAAAACTGTCCAATCAATGACTTAGCTGTCAGTCCATGTTTACAGCTTATGTTTACAGCTCGGGGTTCATTTGTAAAGTGCCAGCAAGTGCATCTCCATCCATGTGTCTTCTATGCTTTTTTTCAGTTTGTGCATGAAACAGCCTGAGTGGATACAAGGAAAATCTAAATTCAGTGTTATGCTTGAATGAGGTGAAAAAGTTGGTGCTTGGATAAAAGTGTAGTGGAAACAGGCAAGATCTTGCCCAGGTCCAGACCTTTCAATCAGCTTACTCCACCAAGTTCCAGTTGGCAGATTTCTCTGACATCGTGACATGAAACAGCTGTCCCTCGGTTGAAATAAAAAATGACCAATGAGCGGGACTTGAGTAGCCAATCAGCGCCACGAGTGGGACTAACACCACTGTCAAGAGTGGTCAAGCAGTGCGCCAAAACCAATGAGGAGTAAGAGCAACAATGGAAAGTCTTCTTAATATTACCCAACATCGCAGTTTGTCTTAAGTGATTGTTAGGGAAAACGAATCCTCCTCCCCACAGAATTTAGAGTGGATGCAATGTCACACTAAAACCCACTTCACACCAAAGATTTGTGATGAGACAAAACCATTTAAGAACGTTGCAGAGAAAAGTTGCAGCGGCGTGAACTGGCTGTTCTGAGCTCGACTCAAGCCGGCTGATGGTGTCACCTGCAACTCCGCTCGTCGAATCGTCCGGCGGGTGGTTTTAGAACGTAAAGCTCGTCACCTTCGTCTACAGCCAGTTGGCATGTAGTGAAGTCTGATTGTCAAGTCAAAATGACCACAGATGGCGTCTTCGCTTGCTGCGGCAGGTGCTCTCTTCTTGCCAAGCCCTCTTTTTCTGTCCTCGCGGTACGCTGGTGTCAGACGATGGGTCACTGCTGCTGCTGCTGCTCGCTGTATGTGCTTAGCTGGAAAAGCTGGGAATCAGAACAGGAGTACAGAGAGTTGTTGCATAGAGATGATACTCATGATACTTATGAGATACTCAATCTCATCTAGTTGCATTGGTGTGAACCGGCAGGTTTTTAGAACGCCGAGGAAAGTCGCATTACAAGTAGTTGCATGTTTCAACTCATCTTGTTGTAAATCTCTGGTCTAAACTGGGCGTTAAGATGAAACTGAGTGTAAAAAGTTGACAATTCTGTCTCATATCAGGCAGCTCCTAAATCATGATGTACATGAAGTGTGTGAAACGTCCACTCGAGGTGTGAAAGTGACCCCAGTCACATACTAAGGTGTGAAAAGACTGTTCTGCCAAGCCTTTAGTTTTAAATACAACTAATGATTACATCAGTATACACCAAAAGAATAAGTAATATGATGGAAAAGGACATTTTTTAAAGAAGTTACTTAGTGTGCCACATGCCTGTGGTGGTGTTTCATGGTCTTGGGTCAGATTAGTCGCACACAAAGAGGCTTCTGCACTGGCTACACATTGAACCAATATTGAAATCTGATGTAAATGGCTTCTATAAAAAGGTGGTGAGTTGTGGTCTGGTAATGACGATGTGTGGGTTTAGGCTGCATGCTACTTTAACAGAGGCTGCTGGGTTTAAAGATGTTTAGGAAGCCGGCCGCATCTGGAGTGGCCACAGGCCAGCTGGCTAGTAGCCTTAAACCTCAAGCAGCACTGTTTTCTTTTCCTTTCTGTCAGAATCCTTAACTAGTTTTACTCATCTTCCCCACTCTCCATTCACTATGTCACTGTCTTACTTTGGCATCTTGTTTAGCTTTTCATGTCTCAAGTCACGCTCCTCCCACCACCAAACAAACGCGCATATCACAAACACGCACGGTTGCACACGTACAAAAATACTACGGGCATATTGTCAACGCTTCCATGCATGTCCCATGCACTACCTTGCCCTTCTGTAAACTACACACACACACACTCACACACTTCTGTCTCTATTGTTCTTTATCACACATGGCCTTGAAGATGAAAAAGAGGGAAAAAAATAGGGAAGAAAAACTCTTAAGTGTCAAACCTCACACCCAGTCTGCTGTGCGATAAGATTAGATTTATTTCTCCAGCTGTGACATAGAAAATGGAAGTGGATTATTTAGTAAAAAAAAATGACAGAATTAAATTAAAACTAGTAGGCGTTATTGTTAAGCATGGAACAGAGGGGGCTTAAATATATAGGCTCAGCATAGCCCTCAGGCATTGGATAGCACAATCTCCTCTCCTCTTGTTCTCACCAATGGACTTAAAAAACACACATATAAACAGCCTTCCAGGACCACAAAGCCTGTGTAGAAAATCAGAAAATCATTTCCTCTTCACTCTAGATTCCCTCATGCTCCCTCTCTCTCCCTCTCTTTTCTTCTGTTCTCTCTGTCATCCCCCTTCTCCCTCAGAGCAAGTCCACAGGGGGCTGCCTGGGCGCATCAATCCAGGGTTGAGCTTGTGCCTTGACGTGGAGAAAC
>JAPZEB010000015.1:5955666-5967143 GCA_029783705.1 Chaetodon striatus | reverse complement strand
GTCCAGCTCCAAAAATAGATAATAAATAAGTGACACCAGAAACAGTCTATTTTCCCTCAGCCATAATTAACTGACTTGATGTTTTCAAGGAGAGGAGAGAAAACATCCAGCTAATTAGGAATGAGTTAAGATTCGCACAAAGAGTACAGATCGTTAATTAATTTTCAACGCAGCCATTGTCGGGGGAAGAAAACAGCTTTGTTTACAGTGCAATGTTTGCCACGGCGGTTCGAGCAGCGCACTTGCTGTGGAAGCACGGTGGGGAAAGGTCCCTGACACATTCACACAAACAGCAGTCCGTATCCAGTAACCTTGAACAGCAGCTGAGGAAACTTTGATCAGTAAGGGTTGTCGTCTTCATTATATTCGTACCTAGATATCCCACAAGAGTGAATCTGGTGTGCACTTTACCTTACACTACTGACATGACCATACTGGTGGTAAAAGTGGCAGAGAGCAATTTGTGTGTCTGTCGTTTGGTCTCTACCTGTCTACCTGCCCATTTATCTGTTCAGCGTTTCTGCCCCGATAGGGATTGATGGGTTTTGGAGGTGGAACAGACTCCAGATAGACACACAGCGACAGAGAGAAAGAGTTGTTCGTGTAAGTGAACACGCACATGTCTACATCCATGTCACCGCATGTCAGTTCAAGTACCACAGGATTGAAGGTGTGTGTATGTGTGTGGGTGTGTGTGAGGATGAGAGCGGCCTGAGCCCCCGCCTGTATTAAGAGGGCCCTGGCAGCAAGAGATAGCGGCTCTATCTTAATGGCTTCTGCCGCCTGCCACTCAGCCTTCAGACGGGGTCCTCTGCCTGCACGTGTCTCCCCACGATAAAGCCACTTCACAGGGGCTTGCGCCTCTCCACACTGCCCTCTCCTCTCTCCTCCTCTCCGAGGAAAGACGTGAGAGAGAGAGAAAGAAGAAAAGATGCCAGAGGTATTGATATATGAGCTCACCCTGAGACTGAGACGAGCTGCGAGGGAGAGACTGACGTAAAAAAAAAGAAGCATTCACACCACAGCCTGTTGATCATATCTGATATTTTTAAAAGACCGTCCTAGGATGTAACCCAGAATATGACATCTGATACAATGTCAAAAACATATGTTTAAAGGCTAACAGTAAGACATCACAACTATTTTCGGATCAACTTTTTCCTGCACGTTTTAAATGCATTCTGGCTTTGTGCATTTGTCAATTGAAGTAAGGCGTATCTTCAGACACCAGTCAAGTTTTCCATCTGGCTGTCTTTCCATTGTTGTGTCTCTCTGTGTCATTAATGTATTAATGCTGGCTCAATGAAGCTGCTGTGGGTGCCAAAGTTATAACTGTCAGGTGACTGATGGGAGTGTTACTCAGTCCACTGTTATTTCACTGGTACAGCACACACAAATTGTCAGAACAGAGGCAGGCTGTCATTTTAAGGCGAAGAGATACAATAACACAGCTGCTGTGTCCCTATCACCAGACAGATATTGAATGATTATGCAAAACACTGGATTATGATCCATCAATCAATTTTTGTGTTGTGTTTTTGTATCTCAACAGACCATTGTTGGCCTTGGCAGAGCTGTTAATATTGAAAGTAAATGGACCTTGAGTTAAACAAAAACTTTCGTAGTTTTCAACCTGGACCCTAATTCCCTATGTTTTTGTGTCTAAGTGACTAATGGGAACAACAATATTTGAAATTGGTTGAGTATTGAGATAGAGCACTACAGCCAGCAGCCACGAAACACGCTGCAATGTAATCCCTCAGGGCATGTTCACACCGTTTTTGTGGATCCATTTAAAGAGTTTTTGCCACTGACAGGCTCAGATTTGTATTTTAAGTCTCTGACAGTATTATGGAAAGGACCCTACAAAGACATTAAACGTTTTTTCCGTTTTTTTACGTTTTTGTTAATCTGGTCTGTTGCGAGTTGAGTTGTTGCAGGAAGACAATAACAAACACATCAGTACAGGCAAAAGGTAAAGGAAAACATTTTATTTCTCTGTAGGGTCCCTTTCATAATATTGTCAGACACTTAAAATAACAATCTGAGCCCGTCAGTGGCAAAAACAAACACTTTTAGTGGACATGTTTTAATGGTATTGCCTCAAAAGATTACAATGCAGCCTGTTCTGCTGCTGCAGGCTGCAGTGGCCTTACTCAGTACTGGACCCATTTCAAAAGTAATCGTCTCTATCAGCCACTTAGACATAAAATATGGAAAAATAGGGTCCAGGTTGAAAAATACAGAAGTTTCCCTATAAGGCTGTTTCGAGACCAGTAGTTTCAACAAAAGCCCCAAAACAATGTTTGAGCTCAAGTGATAAAGCCCTCTAGTGTCTGTGGTAATTAAGCAGAGGTTAACGTTGCTGTGTTTGGAACCATGAGCCTGTGCGTCCCCTAACCTTTTCCATATGAATATTATTGTAACTATGATGAACCTTAACAATTAGAAGTTCCTCTAGGATGCTGTGATGGGACGATTGCAACAGTTAACGTAAATTCAGCCAATCCCTGTGCATTTGGCGCAACTATAGGGCAGATTAGATTTTTTGAAATGGGTAAGATACTCATTTTATCGTAGAGTTGCACGCAGCGTATTGATTCTCTGAGTTCCTCCTTGCCCCTCTCAATGCGATAGGGCTAACTGTTAGCATCACACGTACCCCACGATTACTAGCAGGTTTAATGCCAGAGTTGGGCCGGTTGGTGTCAGTGTGAGACTGTTGAGACTCCTTCATGGCTCGGGGTTGGTTGGTGTTAGCTCATGCTAACCGGGCTTTGGGAACACAAGGATGGTCCTAGTGCTGCAAGATGCTGCTTGCATACAAATAAGACCTGTGCCACTGGTCCATGACTTTGCAAATGTATTCTGTTGCACCTTTAATGTTTATGTTCTTGTATGAATTATTTTCATGTGGATATTATAGTGTAGATGATGGCCTTGCTAAAACTGTTGTTGTTATCCTGACGTGACTTAAGCAAAATGATCTGGTGCTGATTCAGGCCAAATTTGGTTGTGTGAGAGAAGCAATTGCAAATAAATTTTAAAATGTAGAATTGAGAGCACTCGTTGGTTGTTCAAGATCAAGAATAAACGGTCATCCTAGACTTTGAAGCCACCATTGATGGAAAAGTCCAGTAGGAGTTCAGGATAATGGAAAGTTTAAACATCTGCATTTCCATGACAACTGAACAAACTATATCTGCTAATGAGGACAGTGTGATATGGTCAAAGCCCTAGAATGTGCTTGTTACAGGAACTTTAGCTGAGATTGATTTGTCAACTGCTGTTCCAAAGGTCAAGAATGAAATGAGTAACTTAACTATTTATTTCTACAATATCTGCATCATGGCAACTACCCTCTGATTAAAGTAGGGGAAAGATTGTTGTTACAGGTTAACCAAAGGTAGTAAAGCCAACTTCAATTGATCTGCGACCAGACACAAACCGTTGCATGCACTCATCCATCACTCCAACTTTCACAGCCTTACTTTCTGCCTTCTGCATAAAGGGCTCACATCTTCCTGTACTGGCACTGAACACTGGAATTGTGTGCTGCAGGATTATACAATATGCAGCTAATTCCTTGGGATACTGGGCTGAATAATCAATCATCGATATCAGTCAGTCATTCATAACGCAATTGCCGACCGTTTTCATCTTGTAGTGAATGGTTACGATTGAAATTCTAAAAAACACTGCCAAATTTTGGGCTTCTCTGTCCCAGAATTTTGATTCACAGCATCACAGCACAGTAATATTCAACAAGCCCTAGCGCGCTCATTTCTCTCCGATTTAAATGCAAACTATGTCATTTTCTAGATGTGATCTTGCTCTTCCACAGAAAACCCTCTCAGGTCCATAACTACTGATTTGCCACATTGTGTCCGACGTGTGTGTTTCCACATTTGCATAATATGGTGCGTGAATGTTTGTGAAAATGTGTGGGTGATGTGTGTGACTTTATGTGTGTGTGTGTCTTCAGGCTTTGGGATTGTTTACTGCCGGTCTCTCCCTGCCCCTGCACATGGTCGGCCCCTAATGCACTACAGCTGTTAGGGTCCCGACACAGGGGCCTCCCATCAACGGTTTCATTGTAATGGACTCTGTGTGTGTGTATGTGTGCGTGTGTGTGTACATGCTTGCTTCTCCGTGTGTTTTTTCCTGTGTTTGTGAATGAGTGTGTTTTATTGAACATGAATGTGTGTTTGTTCTTGCAGCATTGTGAATTTTTGCCGTTCCTTCTGGGTATTTTTTGTTCCTGTCTCTCTGTGATAGTGCGTTTTGTTGTGTGTGCGCGTGTGTGTTGCATATCCTGTCGTTATACTAGCGGTTTTGTGATACCTTCTCCCTCGGTCTCTCTCATGTCACCTCCCTCTCGTCCTCCCAGATTATGAACCTATGTATCGCTTAACAGGCCCTCTTTTGTTTCCAGCCCAGGTGAAACAGTCCCTTTTCATTTTCTTGTCACTTGTTCTCTCACTGAACACAATACACTCCGGTGGCCTTGCTCATTCATATTCCTCAGCAACATGTTTTAACTGTTGCTGACTATGGCTTACACCTGAGAGGCTGGTTACTCCAAGAAAACTCAAGCTTGTTTACATACCTTCCCCTACATCCTGTGTCTTAAAACAGTCTTTCTTCGCAGCATGGCCTCTTGAGAAACCCTGACCCCGGGCAGATTGATACGAGCTCATTTAAAACTTTCCCTGCATGAACGCTAAGGTACATTCATTGTTGCATTGTCCTCTGTGTCGCCTGTATCTCCTATATAATCCATTGTTAAGTCACAATGAATCACAACCAAGTTCATGGCAAAGTCTGAAAGCTGCTGTTAGCTATACCCATTGTATGCATGGTAATGACATAAACATCTATTCCAAATATGACAAACACAAGGCTCATTCCCATTCTCTCAGCCGTCTGTAGCAAGAGGGGGGGCAGAACAAGGGGTGTGCCCAGGTCAGCGCTGCTCCGTTATGTTGACCAATTGCCGCAGAGTCAGCCGCATAATGGAGAAATTAAGTTTCTGTAATGCACAAATGAGGTTATCATTGGTTTTGCAGCTGTTTACGGGGTCAAGGAGAGATGCCGTTTCCAATCGGGGCTCAATTTAGTCGGGAATGCGATTAGATTTAGCCCTCCCAGTGTATTCTCTCCATTTGACCATGAATTAGATTAGGT
Organism: Chaetodon striatus; assembly: GCA_029783705.1. Taxonomy (NCBI): domain Eukaryota; kingdom Metazoa; phylum Chordata; class Actinopteri; order Chaetodontiformes; family Chaetodontidae; genus Chaetodon; species Chaetodon striatus. The sequence goes on along the minus strand of JAPZEB010000015.1, from coordinate 5,961,956 downwards.
AAATAGAAAACTAATGCCGCTGATTGTTGTTGACATTGACATATTCATATTGCTGTCTTATAGAGAGCAGAGGGGGGGGGAGCTGGCATGGATGTGTGCTTCTCCCATGTGTGTATGAGTACATATACATATGAATTCTAGCAGGAAATGGATTAAAGGTGGAAATTAATATATTTGTTAACGAACTCTGCTTAATGGCTGCGTGTGAATGCATTTCTGAAAGAGACTGTAAGAGAAAGATAGAGAGATGTTTTCTTCTAATTAAAAGTAGGATTGGGTCACTCCAATGCAAGTTGATTTCCCATCATACTCCTAGCCTCAGTTTCACTACCTGTTGCTTTAAAAAAAAAGAAAAAAAAAAAAGCCTTATTAAAAAGCAAAACCAGCAGGCACAGTGGTCCAGAACTTACAGTAAAGTACAGTACATCCACACTACCCCCTTGTCAGGTCGGACAGTAACTAGGGTTGAGTGTGATGTTATCGGATGCTGTAAAAGAATTTATTTTATATAAGAAAAAAACTGGCACTGGTTCAAATATCACACCTAATAACTGATTGATGGTTTAAGGGAGTTTTTGCAGGTGGGATGATAGGTTTAAGGATTTGAGAACCTTAAGGCTACCATGGACAGATAGTCCATAAAGAAATACCTCACCCACGAAATGACCATTTGTATATTAATTATTTATGCTATGTTACCTTGAATTTATAAAGAAAATGTTTTTTTTTCGCATGCCTCCTCAGACAGTGGTAAACATATTGATTCACTGATTGACGGGGGACTACATTTAACAACAGCAACACTTTATCTACACATCAAATTACAACCTCTCACACAACTGTTGCAGTATAATCCACGTCTCATGTATCCAGTCGTATGCTCAGCACTACCCAAACACATGCATTTTCACTAAAACCTTACCATGTAAAACTGAACTAAAAGTACAACTCTTCAAACCCAGATTCGTACTAACTAACAACTAGTTTGTAAACGGATGTTTTAATACAGTTTTGCTGCTGTTAAACATGTTCACCAACCAATCAATAAATCAATGTTTGCAGTTTTTTCAAGGAGGCATAGAAGGAAAACAAAGTTTTTTTTTCACCAATTTAAGGTAACTAAGCATGACTAATTGATATACAAATGGTTATTTTGTTAGTAACATAAAAATGTCCATCTACTAAGAAAGACTTGGTGATTCGTAGGTCTGCCCCTTGACAGCTGAAAATCGTAGCTTCAAGTCAAGTGGTCTTGTCTTTTTTTCGTCAGTCAGTGTGCAGTGTACTTCTGGGGATGTTTTTTCGGTCCCCAAATTTTGCTGCAGAGTGAGCAGTCTTCACTTTCACGCCGCTTTTTAGCACAGGCAGCTGCAGACACAGAGACAGCTGCCTGGGGGGAAAGAGGCTTTGCCCAGTCAGGCTCCGAATTAACTGTATCTTTTGGATTCTGCTTAGAAGTGGTGAATTTACAGTTTACATCAACTTCATACAGTCTCTGGCTTTTGTTTGATATCTAGTGTTGGCAAAAAAATGTTGTTGCAAATTTCTGATCCGCGTAGTTAGCTTGGTATCTATATCACATGAATGTCACTGTCACATTGAATGTTCTGCCGATTTCCTTCAAGCTCTCAAATTCTATATGGGACAACAAGGAATATACAGTATAGACCAATATTCATACTGAATAGCCAAATCCAATTTGACTGTTTGATTCTGAGTCAGATACAGCCCCACTGATTTGAGTGAAAGCTCCAGAACAGTTGCTAAATGGCCTTTGTGGTGAGATTTTGTCAGTGTCAGAAAAACTGTGTAAATATGTGTGTTAATGTGTTCTCAATTTATAAACACTATGCAGTTTGTGCATGCTGTGTGTTTGACTGTACAGTGCTGTAGATGTGTGCTTGTCTACAGTAGGTACAGTGATGGGGCTCACTTTCTCGCTTTCTTCTTTCTGTGTGTGTGTGTGTGTGTGTCAGTGTCTAAGTGTGTGTTTTAAAGTATCACAGAAGTGGCAGTCTGTCAGCTCTACTTTTCTCTGCGCTCTCCAGAACAATAGCTGGATTGGCCGTATGTGTGACACGTAGACCACACACCCCTAATAGTGACTGACAGCACTAAGGGCTGAAAGCAGCATGCACTCGCACACACACAGACACACACACTGTACAGTGCGTACACCTGAGGACACAATGGGTGTGGGTGATTGGTGAAGGTTTCAGTCAGTTTGTATATGTGTATTTTGTGAGTGCGTCTGTCTGTGAGAGAGTGTGTGTGTGTGTGTGTGTGTTTGTGCATGCGCTCATTCATGCATGTGAGCTTCAGCATATGTTCTGTTGAAAGTGTTCAGCTGCTTTCTTGTAACAAAACTGTTCCATGTTGGAGAATCAAATGCCTGCCTCTCACCGCATCAAAACAAAGGAAGAAAATGAAAGGAAATGAAGTCTGTTAAACATTTTATTGCATCTCATTTGTTATATTATGGCCATGGGGAAAAATGTGATTGTGATTGGCTGGAGGACGTGAATAATACCCACAAGACTCGTCCTTGTCATTGTTCTGTGTAAATACCTAAAGAAAAGGCACAGAAAAATTAGATTACCACTCATTTTTATTAAAAATAATGGCTGTAAATATTTAAATAACTGCATGTAAACATATGCGTGGGAGGGAGGAGAAGAAAGGGTGAACATTGTATAGATATATAGCGATGGATGAATCCATATAGGCAGACATTAATGCCTTTCACTTGTTGGAGTAAAGTGACACTTATTAAAAAGGCTGATAAAGATACAACCAAAAAAGTTTCTCTTTTTCTATTTTCTCTTGACAGCATGAATTTAAGTTATCTATAATTTAATATTTGGCAAGTAAATAGTAATAATATGTAGAAAGGCATTATTAAGACCATTTAATGCATCAGAAATCCTTTGTGGACTGTCGCACAGAGAATGTAATCGCTTTATGCTCGGGATACCTTATAATAATCTCGTTTTAGGGCTTGTTTTATGTCCACTGCTCTGTTACTCTGTTGTTAGTGAAGCCAATCATGTAAAAAGCATGATATGTGACCGAGTGGGGCATGAAACAGCTTCACTTAGAAGCAAAGGGACAGTAAAAGAGGCTGGAACAACACATGTTAACCAGTTAAGCATGGGTGAGACCAAGGCATTTCAAATATGTAGTAGCAAGTATAACTTCTAGCTTCTTTTTGCTTTGTTTGGACCATGAAAGCTTTAAGGTAGATTATAACTTTGAACAGAGGTGTCCAGGCTGCAGCTGAAACTGTGAACAGAACACAATACTGTACAGCAGTGATACTCTGCTTCCGGCCTGTGGGCTAAACCTGGCTTGCGATACGGTGCAGGTTGGTCTGCCAACCATTTTCTAATTCACAATGAATATAAATTGATTCACACTGGGGATTTTTTTGTACTCTCAATGTAAATAAGGTTCCAGAGTGCATAAAAAAGCATCAAAATAGAGTGCGTTTATTTTAAAAAAGATGCCAGGGAAGGATCTGGGGTCAGGGCCAAGCCCTATATGTCCTGAAATCCTAGGAACGCCCCTGCGTTACCTTACATGCGTATGGCTGCTGTGACTGGATTTGCCTTGTTCTTTCATTTTTTTTTTCTGATAAATATCGTTAATATTTGTTCATTAACTGGCCCCTGGACTCCTGTCATTTGCAAAAGCAAAGCAAGTGTTAGTGTATAGTAGTGTTTTCATGAAGAGGAACTACTGGAATCACCTGTTTTATCTGTAATGGAGGTCGCCACAATCACATGCGATAACTTTATGTTTTAGATGTCTATTAGTAATGTAATGTGGGGTTCATGCAAGTACAAAGAGTAGTCAAAGTACACACAGCCAACTTTCTCGTTATATCCTGGAAATCAGTTACAGTATAAGCATCTTAAAAAAACTTGATTTTGAAATTGACTAGTTGGAAATGAGAGGCAATAACATAAATATGTACATCCAGTGAGAGAATTAGAAGTGTTTGTATGTCCAGGTGTCGCTGTGGGAGTCTTGTTAAACTTTAGAGCCACATTAATGACTCATAGAACAGACAATACACATCTTTTTTTCTTTCAGTGCTGTGACAAATTGAAATAAATCAGCCACAAAGCAAAGTAACAGCAATCAAAACAAGTTTATTGGGGACAAAGTCCAAACTTTTGTGTGCTTGAGCGTCTTATAATGCTCCCCTCTCTTTTTTTATGATTGTAAGTTCAGTGTATTGGGGTTTGAACACTTGGTCCAACAGAGTAATCAATTGCACGTCACCTATTTGCAGCCTTAAAGGAATACCTTATCATACATGTTGTATACCCATTATTCATGCGTGTTACCTCGGATTTGTAAAGGCAACTTTGTTTTTTCGCACACATCCACAGAAAACAGCATATTGATTGACTGATTGATTGAAGACCACATTCAACAACAGAAAACTATATCAAAATATATCTGTTTACAAGTCATGCAGTATAATGTTACCGGCTCACCCTTTTTTCCCTTTAAGGACAGTGGCCTTGTGGGTAACCTGTGAGGATGGGACGTGTGCTTCATAGTGTGTGTGGAGGAAAGCAGCCTCACCATCCTTCCATCTGCAGAGCGGTCCTATCTGCTCTGCAGATGGAAGGATGGCGAGGCGTTCGGGTGCCATTCACCAACAAAGTCTTTATTGCAGTCTTCACCACAAAACAACAAACATGGCCTTCTCATGAGCTCATCTAGACACTTAATTCTTCTGACCATCATCACTCTTTGCTGCTTGCCGTCTTCACCATGACATACCTCGAGAGAGAGCTGCTTCCCACCATACACATTAAAGTACATGTCACACTCTCATAGATTACCCATAAGGCCACAGGCCTTAAAGGGGAAAAAAGGGTGAGCCGGTCACACCAATCAATCAAAAAATAAATTTTTCGTCGAGGCATGCAAGAAAGTTTTGTTTGAGAGTTCATCACAGCATGACTTATTAATACACAAATGGTCATTTTGTAGGTGTAATATTCCTTTAATCTGAAAGATGCAAAAAGCTGCCAAAAACTTTCTTTCTCTCCTTATTTAATGTTTACGCCCGAACATTCCTGTTTGTGGTAGAGGAAAACATAACTTTGAAAAACCTGTGTTAGAGTTAACATCCCATGAAGAGCAGCAAGTGGCGTAGAAATATAGAAACAGAGATAATAGACAAGAGCATGTGCTTGTGTGTGTTTCATATAATTCATATTAATTCCCGTCTTGTTGCATAATAAAGTGCATGAGTGCTTGCAGAGGTCTTATCACTCTAAAGTGTGTCTACCTGATCTGTGACTGTTGTCTGAGTGTGTGAAAACCAAGTGTGCGTGTGTGTGTGTGTGAGGGAGAAACGGACTTGAGGAAGGGGGCAGCACTGCTGTGCATTTGCACCGAGAGAGTGATGAGCCCTATGGTCAAATGGCCCCTCCTCTTTGCTCTCTCACACACACACGCACACACACACTGAGCGCCGGAGACAGAGGCTCTGCTGCTGGCCCTTTAAGAGCTGAGCCTAGATCTCACAGCTTACAGCGAGGGAGGGAGAAGAGGAGGGACAGAGGCAGTGAGAGAGGGAGAGAGAGTGAGTGAGGGAGGGTGTAAGGCTGAAAGTGTGTGAGTAGAGAGACGGAGAGGAACACAGGGAGAGAGAGAGAGAGAGAGAGAGAGAATCAGCAGTGTGTGTGAGAGGTTGAAGGATCACTTCTATCCCGTCTTGTTTTGGGGAGACTAACCTTGTTCATCTGAGCATTGTGGGACTGTTTTATGTTGTTGTTGACGAGAGAGACGGACCCTTACTCCAGCATGCTCACTGAGCCTGAGCTACCTCAGGAGTGTAACAGGTACGTGACGCTTTCTCTCACACACACACACTCACACACGCGCACAGACACACATTCACGTAGAGATGACAGAGACGGAGGACAGGACGGAGCGGGACAGAGATAGGGAGGGCAGGGGAGGATAGGAGTGTAAAGTAGAAAGGCATGTGTGTGAAGAGAGAAGAGTCGGTCTATTAGTGTGTGTGTGTGTGTGTGTGTAAAGCATGTGAAGTGTCTCAGCGAGTCGGCTGAGTTTGGAAGCGGAGAGTGTGACAGAGTCAGAGATGGGAGAGGAGAGTTGATGATTGACTCCTATTCTTTTGGGAGACGTATCATATGCAAAGCCGGACTAAAGCAGGCTATATGTATTTATGTGTGTGCGTGTGTGTGTGAGATGTGTGAGGAGAGAAAAGAGGCAGCGTGAGCTTATTTGTGGCTTTGCTG
>JAPZEB010000015.1:5940588-5950841 GCA_029783705.1 Chaetodon striatus | reverse complement strand
GTGTGTGTGTGTGTGTGTGTGTGTGTGTGTGTGTGTGTGTGTGTGTGTGTGTGTGTGTGTGTGTGTGTGTGTGTCTGGTTTACAGGGGCAGGCCAAGTCGCTGACAGTGAGACAAATGTTGTGACTCCTTTATGGATTGCTTAACAAATGCAGCACAAATAGTGGCCTGGCACAACAATGGAAAAACACTGTCCCTCGCTCAATAAACATTATGCAGCGTCTCCCCCTCGCAAAACACCGGGGGAGCGGGGCCGCCGTCCACCGGATGCACTTTCCCTCTCTCCGTCTGTCTCTCCTCATCCCTCCCCCCTTCCTCCCCCCCTACTCTCTCCTTCTGCCTCTCTTCTTCCGTCTTCTATAGAAACACTCAAGATTTTCCCACGAGCTGTCGCAGCTCGGCCTTAAACTGATGACGACAAACCCACCTTAAAGTTTTTAGGAATATTGAAAACTCAACAAACTTTCTTCCCTGTCTTTTCATCCCTCCCTCCGTCACTCTGTCCTCCATCTTTTCTCCAACCTTTCTTACATTCTAAAATGTCACTGACGATCACGTCGTCTGGTGACTCAGTGTTAAGACATAAATAAGGTTTTAAAGAGGGAAAAAAAAAGGTTGAAAACATGACAAGGAAAGTATGTGGAGCGATGCCTCGCTGGTGACTAAACCCTTGGGTGAATGAGAGGCAGACAGACAGACAGAAAAAGAGAGAAAGAGGTAGTCCCAGAGGCCACATGAGTTAGCCCACGTCTTTTGCGCCCACCCCCTTTGCTCTCTCCCTCTCTCTCTCCCTCTCTCTCTCCACACACATACACACAACACATGACTGTCTCTCCAGCGTGTGTGTGTGATTAACAGCGGTGACATTAGGGTTGTGTGTTATTGCCTTTTGTGGTTAAGCTGGACAGGAAACAGGGTTTGGGCTGTCGGCCGCCGATTTAGGGCACCTCACAGAGGATGCTTTGTGAGCGTGAGGCTGAGTGTGTGTCTGCGCCTTTGTGTGTGTGTGAGGGTGTGTCTGTGTGTGTATATGAGTGTGTTAGCATATACAGGCAGGAGCTGTGTTCACATTTTCTCCCGGTTACACACTGTTTACAGTGGAGAAAGTCATCAGGGAAAATCCAGCAAGCATTTTACATCAATACGAACAAGCAGAAAATTTGTACTCTGCGATGTTACAGCGGAGTCACATTTCATGTAGAAACATCTTTAGAAATAGCTTTTTAATTTGGCATTTTGCCTGTGCGCTCTGGACATTTGTCTTTGCTTTTTCACGCTCACTTTCTACACGTGAAACTCCCGCTTTTAAAGTCTAATAAACAAACTCTTATGCTTATCAAGAATATCAAAACCTAGCAGAGTCACACTAGGGGAGAAGGAAGATCACTGACTCCCTCCTCCAGGTCCTCCCTCTCTTAATCTTTATCCCTCCATCATAGCCTTTCCTCTATGTTGCTGCCCCACTCTTCCCACTGTTCAAAAGGACAGCCTATAAATAGATATTAGGCAATATCCTTAAGAGTCTGCACAGAGAAGGAGGGAGAGAAGGAGGGAGGGAGGGCAGGGATGGAGCGACATTCTTACAAACAGCTGATTGTGTAAAGAGGGAACAGTAAGTAAGACAACACCGGGTGGAGGGAGAGAGAGAGAGAGAGAGAGAGAGGCAGGAAGACAGAGAGAGGGAGAGAGCAGGAGGAGAGACGATGTTAAAATAAGTTCAAGAGTGTGTGACGGAGAGATAGAGACAGAAAGAGAAGGAGGAATCGTTTTGAAAGCCGAGACAGGGAGTAGCAAATACAGCGAGAGAAGAAGAGAGGGGGGAAAAAAGAGATGACAATAAAGCGAGTGATAGCGCGACACAGGGGGAAACATTTGTTTAAATTCCCGCCTGAGGTGTCACACGGATGTAAATGTTGCGGTCGGCTCCTCCGAGGCAAAACGCCCCGGGTGCCTTATCTAAAAGGCACATTCCGCTCAACTATTTTGATATGCCCTTCCATTCCCACAGAGAACAATTTCAAAGATAGCTCGCATTTCCACGCAAATAGACCCGCACCTGAGTGACAGGCAGGCGAGTTCTTAGCAGTCACAAGGTGGCGGGGAAAAAAGAAAACCCCTCAAATGTCACTTTGACTCTTGACAGCACTTTGGAATTAGTCGCCGTGCTTGTTTTTACTGTAGACGATGGATTCGACTGACTGTACAGCGTGTGTTTGTGTAGTGGTTGAAATAATGGGTCGTAATTTAAAGAGAGGCTGAGCACACACACGCTCATACACACACACACACACACACACATACATGCAGTAGCACACACACTTTACTGTGGAATTCTCCAGAGGAGGCTCCCACGCTCCCTGAAAGCTTGTTCTGAGTAGAGGAGTTAACAAGAGCAGTTAGCACCATGATTATGTTAGCAGCCAGACACACAGAACGAGAGAGCCGGGCATGTGTGTGTGTGTGTGTGTGTGTCTGTGTGTCTGTGTGTGTGTGATAGCCTGTGACATTTCTGCGATGGCTGCTTTGTCTTTCTCTCACTCTTCATTAAAGCTGAAACAAATCTTTGCCCCCATTTTGCTTAATTCATTTCGATGTATGTGTGTGTGAGCAGCAGCCTCTCTCGCGTGTTCATAAGCTCGCTGCCTGTATTTAAACATGCTTGCGTGTGCGTAAACTTGCCGCCGCTGATGTGCCAACATGAAATGGACGCGTTGATTACAGTAAGCCAAGGCCAGGAGACGGTTAACCACCGTCCGTGGCGATTATTCGGCCCGTTAATGGACGTGCGTCGCTGTCCGATTAGTGACTTAGCAGCAGTGGACATATGTGATATGAGAGGGACTTAACCGAGGAGCCGCTAATCATCAAAAAGCCAAGGGGAAGTGGCGCTCTAATCTCAGCTTAGCGCTCTCACCGTGTGCACGGTTGTGTGTGTGTATGTGTGTGTGGTTCCTGCAAGAGAGATGAGAGTTTGGGGGGCAGAAGAGACAAACAGCACATTAGAAATGTGTTTCTTTGGAGTTTACTTATTAATTTTTATTTGTGAGTGAAAAAATACATTGCAATACTGTTGCACTGCTGTTATGTCACTTGAAATATCATCCCTGTGCTGCTTCGTGGAAAAGGCGAGCACCGTGTGTGTGTATTAAGCATGCTAATGACTGCGTTTGTTGTGAGGAGTTTGATTTTTGGCGTTGTGGGACGGGGCAAAATTATGCTAATATTCTCTTATTGTGACCTGGACAAGGCAGCCAATTTATCTGCTTAATAAAACCTCATCTTTTTTAATCCTCGCATCACTCCTCGCTTTCAAGCAGCTTCCTCCAGGTCTCCTCCAGGTCTCCGCCGGCATGACAGCCCTGCCAAACTTTAAATGAAGTAGCCCGGCGCAACCTGCACACCCGCCGTGCCCAATTGTATAGTAATTCGACTTCAAAGAACGGGAGGGAGAGAGGGATTTTATAGCCGGAGAGGAGCTGTGAACGGCCCTTCCCATTCATAGACACCCACCTCTGAGGAAGTAGTAGCAGAGTAAGGGGAGGGGGGTGGATGGGTGTGAATAAGAGTGGAGGGAGAAGAAGAAGAAGAAGAAGAAGAGGAGCAAACAAAAAAAAAGCATGATGAAATGTTATTTTCTTAAGAAGGGAGAAGTGTTCTCTTTGGCCCGCAGAGTTTTGGGATATCTGTGTTTTTTCTGTGTTAATGTGTAACTGCTCTTGTCTGCGGTCTGCCCGTCCATCTAGATATGTCAGTGTGGCTACTGTGGTTAAATGATGCATAATAAAATAGTAAAAACAAAACTAAAAACCCTCACATGCACATCGATGTTTCTGTAGCCGAGCCAAAGTGCAACGTTAGTGAAGCGAGAGGACTCAGAGCTGACCCCAGGTCTGTGTGTGGGTTATGGCTTAGGCAGAGGTGTGCACAGGACACAAGGGGAGGTGTGTGTGTGTCTGAAACAAAAGGCTTCAGTGTGAGAGAGTGAAAGGACGTAAAGTAAACAGGCAGTGATGAAGACAGACCTGCAGTGTTAGGGCCTCTGTTCTGTGTGTGTGTGTGTATGTGTGCGCGCACTACGTGGCTCAAAGCCCTGTAGTTTGTACAGCTGGGCCTGCCGCTCACATTGGAGAGACACACACTTCTATCATAAATGTTATCACAAGTCAATGTTAATATAAATTGGATTTAATGATTGCAGTTTTATCTCTGAAGTCTTTTGTCACTGAAACAAATACAAAATCTTTACTGGTCATTTATGGCGTCAGTATTCGCTGAGCAAGTTCAAGAAGATAGAGCGTCCAGGAGAAACAGATAAAGAAGATATGTACGCGTGGGTGTTTGTGGATGTGTCTTCTGTGCACATTGTCCTAAGTGAAAACAGCGATCCTGTCTTGTTATTGTGACAGACAGACTGTGATTAACATTGATGAAAGAGCATTAATTTGTTATTAAAATTGTGAGATTGTAGTTTTCCACAACTTGATTTAAAAGCCAAAACTGTAAATTTCTGTAATGGTGATTCAGTAGTTTTAACAGTTGTGATAATACATGGGTCCCTCATAAGAAAATAGAATTGTCCACCCTTTAAAAGCCCTGTGGAGCCCATTCAGACTCAAAAAACGCACACAAAGAAAACAAATAGCTCATCTGTGTTCCTGAAAACTTGACATTTTGGGGATAAAAAGCATCTCAGCAATATGCAAATGATAACAACGATTTGTAAATTGGTTTCAATTATTAGATTATCTCTAAGGTTTGTGAATCTTGCAGGCAAAATCTTCCCAAAACAATTAAAGGTAATTAAATTACATCACTATGGTTGATATTTTTTTTTTTTTTGTTTTTTTTTTACAGTATCACGGGAGTGGAGTTTATTTGATTTTACTGTAACCTTCCCCGCGATGTGATAACTCCGCATGTTGCGTTTCTTAGCGTGGCGCCCTCCTCGTTGCCTCCAGTGAGCAGCACTCAATATTGTTTGCCTTTTCACTGTCATAAGGTAAATAAGCAATGAATTAGTGGCGGGGCTGCTCCCAGGAACAATGCCAGATGTACAGTCCAGAGGAAATCCAATAGAGTCAGGAGTGTGATCAGTTTGCCGGAGACGAGCAAGGGAAGAATTTAAGAAAGAAAGGAGTGGAAGAGCTCATCAGAGACGGATGAAGTATGGATGGAGGGTAACGATATGAGGATGTAGGTGAAAGAGGGAATTAGCAGAAGAGTTATAGAACAGTCAAATCAAAAGGGGGAGAAAACATGAGCGGACTTTGAGAGTCAGACGCCTGTTGCTTCTCTCTCACCGCTTCCCATTACACACCCCTCCCCTCAAGTTTTCACAGTCCCTCCATCCACACCTCCATCCACGCCTCCATCCCTCCATCCCTGTCATGCGTTGCCTCTTGTGCGACTGAGCTTTAGCAGCCTATTACCCAGGGTCATAGTCGCAGTGGCTTCAAGGCTGACAAGTGCATCTGAAAGCACTCAGGCGATGCTGAGAACCACATTAAATTCTATTATTGCCGCATAGTCACTGCATCCCTATTCAGCTGAAGTACAGGGAGGCAAATTTACCTTGTGAGAGACAGAGTTCACCTAATAGATGTGGCTTTATATCCTTTCCTTCTTTTCAAGGGAACAAAGCCACGGTAACAAATGCAAACAGCGGGGCCCTCGTGTTGCTACGCTATTTTCCTCCAGTTCCTCTATTGTCCAGAGGTTTCCATAAACACATATTATTGTCACCGTGCATACTGCTCTCACTCTCTGTCTCTTTCTTTCTTTTCTTTTTTTTTTTCCTCTTTCCCACTCTGTGTCTCTCTCTGAAAGCCCATTGTCAAGACATGGTCATTTCCTCCACAATGCCAGTGCAAGCGGGCTCCATTTGCAGTAATGGCCCCGTCTTTTGGAAATGTGAACGTTGAATGGCCCCCATGGTAAACATACTGTAAGACCTGAGAGTGTGTTTGAAGGTCTGCCAAGGAGCTGGATGCTCACAAACCGACTGAAGGGGATATTGTGTGGACTTGCACTGCGAGAGCTCTGTCGACTGGCCGAGCTGAATGTGCGACGTAAGAAAAAGAAACTAATCCAGAGAAAAAGGAGGAAAGACAATCGGTGCAGGTTGATGAGCTGAATGGGATTTGGTGAATACCTGCTGGGGAGGGGGGGTCGCATTTAAAGATGTCTTCATGCAAGGCTCCTCTACAGTCAACACATGTAAAGTCAGATCAGACTATCCAGGAGTTTACAGAACTAGTTTCCTGTTTTCCACCATCGTATAACTCCAGTCGTCCACCTATTATATCACCCTTTGAATATTGCTCACTCTTCCTCTTGTTTTTCCTTCTCTCTCTGTCTTTCTATCTCCCTTCTTTTTTTTTTTTTTTCCAGGATGTCTTCCAAGCGACCAGCCTCTCCATATGGGGGGACAGATGGAGAGGTAACCATGGCAACCAGCAGACAGCGAATGGAGGATGAGGATAGCGAGGGACTGGGCGGTGTCATCCACCTCCCTCTGGCCTCCTACTGCGGCAAGGTGTCCCCTCACTCGCCCCCCAACCGCAACTTGGACAGCCCCCCCAACATGGTAAGGACAGCTACCGGCTTTTGCATGCGAGCTCGCTATTGGGTGACGGCGGCCCAGAGCGCCGACTCGGGGTCGTGCTGTGGAACAGGTGCGACTTGTGACGACGTTTCCGACTGGCGTGACCCACAGTTTGTGTCACTGTGTCAGGTTTTAATTCTGAATTCAACAGAGTCGTCGCATCACTTTTGTCTCAACTGGGACTTTGGGAACTTTAGAAAAAAGTTTCAGTATTGTTTTCCATAAAAACAGAAGACATTGGCCAAAAATGAGAGATACAATCATCCAAGTAAAATTGCTTCCCTTCCAAGCAGTCCCTCTGAACTTATTGGTGTGTCAAAAATTGGACTTTGTCAGTGAAAATCTGAACACATATTTTTAGAATCAGTGTGACTTTCTGAGGAGATATGCCTCAAGATTAAAAGTCCAAAAGTTTGCTCAGAAATCATAGGAAAAAAATGGCTTCTTAAAACTCCAAAACTTGCTTGAGAATAATTTTCTTGTTATGTTTTCCTTAGTATCCAGTAAGTAATCCAATGACAGACATCAGTGCACCCACACTGCAAACAGGAAGTGCTAACAGCTAATTTAGCATACCTTTAACTGTGCCAGTTTCATAAACTGTAAAGATATATCAGCTTAAAAAGTCCACAAATAAGTCTGTGAATCCATGTCAGCTTTATGCCTCTCATTTACATCCCCCAAAGTCTTATGGGATTTATAGTTCCAAACCAAAGAGCACGAAACAAATGGTAGCAACAGGAGGGGCTGAGGGCATCTGCCTATGTGTGTTTGAGAGGTTTAGGTGACCCTGAGGGCGCAGACCCCAGATCAGGTTTTGTTCATGGTAATCCTAGCCTCCAGCATTACAAAGCTAAAATCAGGACAAATGTAGCCCTTTGTCTTTAAGATAGGCTCCTCAAGTTAGTTGGAAAAGTAGTAGCACCTGTGTGACAGTCAATTACAACCTTGACCCTGTTCAAAAATGTTCATGTATGAATTCAGCTAGAAATTAACTTCAGTGACCTTGTTCATTTGTTGTTTCCTCAGATGGGTCTCTAATGTAGTTCGACGAATGAAACATTTTCAAAATAATTAGAATTGTGTTGCTTTCATGGAATTTCCAGTCATTTCCAGACAAGCCAACAGTAATATTTCTGAATATTGAAAACAAAATGAAGGCTTCCGCAGTCTGGATCTCAAACGCGTCTTTGACTTTGGTATGTTGTTTACTCCTCTAATGGTGAGTAAGAGTCACCTTTTAAACCCCGATATAAAAAAACTGCACAAATCTCAACAATGAGGAAACAAAATGTATGTTTGGTGATTCAGACATGAAAAGAGAGAGATTTCTAAAGAGGCAGAAATTGACTTTCTCTGCGAGTGAAAAGCAGTTTGGCGCTGGGAGCTGGAGGTTGTTGTTTTTTTTTTTTTTTTTTCCAGAAATGGGAAAAAAAAAATGAAGGTTCAAGGCTACTGTTTGGGTGCACACGTGTTTTTGCTTTTATGTGCGCGCCACCAGCCGTCGCCTTGAGCCCATTTGATGCACAGTTGCGTGACTGCAAAATGTGAGCCATTGCAGTGAGTCATTTTCTTCAGGATGAAGTGTGACATTGTGTGGTGGTGCTGTATGTATGGCTCTGTATGTGTAAGTGCATTTGTGTGTCTATTTGTACAGTTGAATTGCATCTTCTGTGTGATTCATGTTAAATATTAGCGGAGTCCTCGCAGTATACGGGCTTATTGCGAACTTCTGTTAGTTGACGGGCATGTGTGTGTGTGTGAGCACACAGCTATGTGAGCGTTTTTAAGATGTTTCCCTGCATGTGACTCATTCCGCATTCTATACATGTGGTGTGATTTACAATGCATGTTCAGTACACAAGTGTGATTATGTGACTGTATAGGGTATTGAGTGTTGCTTGTGTGCATAATTTAGTTTTTTAAAATCGTGTTTGCGCAACACAAAGTTGTCTATTCAACGTGAGAAACATGCTATTAACATTTCAGGGCATCTGTCAAAGGATTTTGTCTTCTTTAAAATGTAAATGACTCCCATGTGTTTGTACCCAGAGTGTTTTTTTACTTTGTGTGCGATACATGCCAGGACACCGCTCGCTCTTACCTTCTCCTGGGCCCTCACCTTGATACACACCTTGTCACAGCAGCGCTCTGATAACCACCGTCGACCTTTCCCCCATACCGACGATAAATGCCTGCATGCTGTAAAACAATGAAGCAGTGCTTAGGAGCTGTAATGGAAAGCTAATTCTGTAATTAGCCCACTGATTAGCCTGCAGGCCCCTCCCACGGTGGACTCTGCATGTGTGGCAGGTGCCGACTGTAAACCAAAGTCCTGGGACCGTGGGGGAACACTCAGGCGTGGAAACACACACACACACACACACGCACAGACACACAGTGGGTTATCTGTTGCTGTTGAGGACAGTGATTAGATTATTTCTTGTTCATTTAGATAGATTTATCTTCTGTATTTACACCATATAATATCTGTATGTAAGCAGATATACAAACATCATTATCATGGACACTTTGTACATAATTGGCTTTATTACTGTCCTCCTTAGGTCAATTTGAGGACCCTTCTTTAAGGGTGTAGGTTTCATTTTAACACTAGGAGGGGGACACAGGGGGTCCTCTGCCAGAAAATTTGAGCACTTAATTTCCTGCATTTCGGTGAATTTTTATGCACCAATTTCTGCCTTTTCTGCTCCACGTCTTTAATTTTGTTGACATAAAAGTCCTCTGCTAATTTAGTGGTTTAATTGGGGTGGAGAAAATACACGTCCTAAATATTGAGGGGGGCATGTCTCCTCAAAATCAACACCTATGCCCCTCTTGACAAATTCTTAAACATCCTCAAAATGACACATAACTGCTTTTTAGTCTATGAATTGACAGCAGAAGTGAGACAGCGTTGATGTGTGTGTTTGTGTGTGTTGGAAGGACTTGTGTTGTGAGACAGGGGGGTTCTCATACAAAGCATAATAGCTGATGTGGCTTATTAAGTGGCAAGCCAGGGTGTGTGTGTCTGGCGGGTGGGATGGGGGCTTATCCGACTGCCTGCTTGGCATGTTGTAAGATGTGTGTTAAGTTTTTTCTTTTTTGGGGGGGAGGCAAGGGAGGGGGGGTTACAGCGCCAATCCCTTTGCCGCTGACTGTCAGTGAAGAGTGGATGAAGAGAGGAATGGAGAGAGGGAGAAGGAGATTTACAGCGTGGCGGGGGTGTCGGTGGGACTCTAAGGGAGTGATGTGGGGGTCCGTCTCTCTCAGGGCAATTGTCGTAAAGTGATAGGGGGAAGTAAATGGCTCATGGGCGAGCGGTTGACTTGGAAGCAAGGCGGCGGGGGGGAGAGCGAGAGGAGATGGGGTGGGGGTTGGGGGGTGGGGACGAGATTACAGCTTTATCTTGTCATAGTAAATTAACACGGCGGCGGAGAAGCGCTCAGCTACACACTGACCTCTTCATCCCGCCTGCCTCGCGTGCCTGCTCAGCTTTGGCCCCGGCCGCTTTACCTGCCTGCTTCAGCTGCACAGCTACACACAGAATAAAAACAACAGCACTCACACACTTTTCAAAAAGCTGTAAGGTGCCACATTATTCCCTTTTTTAAAATTTTGTTTTTGTACAAACCCCAGCTCTAGTTGAGA
>JAPZEB010000015.1:5922387-5935995 GCA_029783705.1 Chaetodon striatus | reverse complement strand
TGAAGCTGATTGGTGTTTGAAACTGTCTCTATGAAGCCATGTTTAATGTGTGTTTAATGTGTGTTTAATGTGTGTTTACTGTGTTTAACGTGTGTTTACTGTGTGTTTAATGTGTGTTTAATGTGTGTTTAATGTGTGTTTGATGTGTGTTTGATGTGTATTTAATATGTGTTTAATGTGTGTTTGATGTGTATTTAATGTGTGTTTAATGTGTGTTGACTGTGTGTTGACTGTGTGTTTAATGTGTGTTTTGAATCAACTAAACTTTACAGCACTCCACAGAAACCCCTCTGCAGTCGACCAGTGTTTAGGAGGTGTAACTGCAGAGTGACACAGACACACCACTGCACACAGTATAAATGCTCACAAAGGCATAGGCTGCGGCGTAGGCTCTGCATAGAGCTGACACACAGTATAAATCCGCCTTTAACACACCTTTTAACTAAGTGCATAACATTAAAACTCTAATTATTTAAAAGGCTTTAATAGACAGTATTTAAAACTGTTAATTCACTAATGTCTGAAGTCAAATGTGTGAAACTGACAACCTTTCATCCTCAAGAAGAGAAGAGAAATTTAGCAAATGTTCATTTGTAGCTAACTGGTTAATAGGCCTGCAGAGTGTATAAAAGATTCTGATCTGCCTCCAGGCAGTTACGACGGGTTATCTAACCTTGCTGGAAGATATTGCAGCCTGTGCCCTTGGGGGAGAGAGAGCGTCACAGACTGACGTGTTTGAAGAGAGTGACAAACAGCGAGTCAGCTGTTTCTGACTGCTGTTACATTCACAGACGCTTAGTGACCAAACAACAAAGTACTCCGTCAAACTCCTGTTAAGAAATGGCATATTAACCATTACATACGTGTCCACGAAAACATGGACAGACATCAAGTCTCACTTTTTCTTAGTCACTAAAACTCTAACATGTTTCCTGTGTTGTCGTCTCTGTCCTCAGTGGAAGCTGCAGCAGCACCACAGAAACAGGAGCCATCGTCTGCTCCAACCAAGAAGAAGAATAAGAAGAAGAGAGCAGCTGGGTCTAACGAGGACGTAGAGATGGCCGACATGGAATGAGGAAGACAGAGATAACCGTTGTCTCTCAGAGGTGCAGAGCAGCGTCTCACCTGAGCGGACATCTTTGAACTGAACTCTGAAGTACGATGGAGTGGTTTCTGTGAACAAACGTCAGGTTTTCTCACAGTTTGTGTTCAGAGTGACGTTAACGTGTCTGCAGCGGTTTGAGTCCGACTAAATGTGCTGTTATGAAAAGACGCTGGAGGGATGCAAAGGTTTAGAGAAACAGGAGGCTGCTACGACCATCAGGACAAGGAAAATATAGGGATGATAAACAGAGGGAAACTTGCATCAAGTCAAAATTATGGTGTGAAATTATTAATTTATCAAGTCAAAATTATCAGTTAGGACGTCAAAACTTTGATTTAGAAATGATTAAATATAATAAATCAGACTCATCAGACAAAGTCAAAGTTTTTACTTGACGAAATTTATGATAAGTTGGCTCAGACATCTCATAATTTTGATTCAATAAACCAAAATAAATTTGACTTAAATCAAAATAGTGGCACACAGGTGGCTCAGACCTGTGTTTAGATTTAAAGCTGTTACCTGTTGTGTAAGTTCAATCCAAGGTTTGTCATTCCTAACGTGTCTTTTCTTTTTTAAATGGGCTCCTGTAGGGTGACGTCCGCTGTTGGAATAATATTTTATATGAAAGATGTTAGTCTGTTGTGTTTTCAGAGGAATTGTTTGTGTCACAGATCCTTCAGATTTGTAAAAATAATAATAATAACCTTTCAGAATGTGGCTGGCTGCTGTTTATTTCATTAAACAGTTCATTACTGGTGACATTTAACTTGCTGCTGTTCTTTGTTTCTTTCTGATAGTTATGATAGTTTTACTCATATATCAGGTTAGAGTGTGTTTACTTTTACCAACCTGATGTTGGCTTACAAATATGTAGTTTTTTGTTGTTGTTTTTTTTAAGCCACTCAAACAGGAGGAAAAAAGTGCATTTATTAGGGATTATTTTCTGCCACTGATTTACACACAGATGGTCTGATTTTATATGTATTCATTAATATGACATTGGAAACTGAAACTGAGAAAAAAAATGCAATAGAGACTAATAGCATTGTCAAAATTATAAATTTGTATCATATCTCTGTATCTTGAGATCATTACCCAAACAGTCAGATTAAAATCATAATTATGTTATTTTGAGGTAGAGCTGTAAATCAATATTATTCTGCATTGAGCTTTAATGATGTCATTGTGCTCTGTATTCATGCAGTTACTTTTGAGTCATAATTTGTATTGATTGATTCAAATCGCAAAAGTTTTATTGGATATTTTGTTAATTCATAATTTTGAAACATTTTTTAACATCTTATTTTTATCTTAATATTTTGTAGCTTTGACCTATTAACTCTCTCTCTCTCTCTCTCTCTGTATATATATATATATACTTTTGGTCATAATTTGGACTCAGTCATTATTTTGAAAGTGAAAAGTAAGTCATAACCATAATCATTTTTATCTTTGATTTAAATCTAATAGTTTTCTCCTGGTAGTCTCTATCCAACATTTTATTGACTGATTTTTATTCTAAAACTCATAATTTTTTGAGTTTTTATAACATTTCGTCTCTATATATATATATATATATTTTTTTTTTTAATATACCGTACGGACTTTTTTAACTTAATAATTCATAGGTTTGACCTAGTAACTCTTTTTCATCTTGGCGTTAATTATCTCCCATATTTTCATCCAGGCAGAGGTTTTATAAAGTCAACAATTAATCGTTTTTATTTAACAGTCCTGGAGAAATATATCTGTTTGAGTGGTGAAGTGTTTTTCTTTCACATGTATTGTTCATGTTCAGCCTCTTTAATTATTGATCGACCTGCCTTTAAGACGCTTATATAAACTGGGGTTTTTATTTTCGAATAAAGCGGTTTTAATATAAAATAAGACGTGTTTTGTTTGAATATAGGTGTAATTTGTTGAAGCCCATTTGTGGAGATCATCAGAGTGTGTGTTGCCGACAGATTTGGGGATGCAGGCTCCATCCCTCCCCCCTTCCAGAGGACAAAGACTAAAATGGGTCAGACTCTGGAGAGAAGCAGATCTTCCGCACCAGCCATCATGTAATGTAGTTCATCATCCTGGAGACAGGAACAAGATGCTGCCGACGGGATTGATGGCGTTTCGGTAACGGATCCAACATGTTGCCTTCACTAACGGGTTCATGTCGTGTATTTAACGGCTGATGATGTGATGACGGACACACGTTTATTGTTCAACATTTAAAGGACGAAAACACGAACATTTCTGAATCGTGCCACCAGCTCTTTTTTTTTTTTTTTTTTTAACCAACATGTCCTCTCGGGATGGGTGAAGCATCTTGTTCGCTTACTGGGACTGAACTGGTTTGATTGGGATCTTTGCTGCCTGCTGGTGAGGCTTCCAGTTTCCAGTCAAACACCGACTCATCAGGCTGAGCGCTGACCGACGGAGGGATGATGGACGCGGCGCCGAGTTAATCTGCGTCCTCGGTGAAAAGAAAGGTACAACCGTGAAGCTGTGGCGGGAGGGGGGGTAGAAAACATCATTATTACACCATGTTGCTTTGTGTCCCAGTTTAGGCTGCATTATCCGGTAACATTAGCACCATTAAAACCAGTACAGCGACACGTTTGTTCGGCAGGTGGTACATGGAATAACCCAGCAGCGAACACTTACACAAAGGCACAAATTAGCTGCCTGTTATTACGCTATTAAAGAGACTTTACCTGTGTTTTACTGCAGTAGTTAGCAGCTAGCTGATTTATGTTGTTTTATAGCATTTTATAGCATCTTGCGTCAGTTCGTCCTGAATATATGGAAGTGTTATTAGCTTCGCTTTCGCCGGAAGACGTCTTCTCAAGTTCTTCTTAGCCAAAAAACAGCTAGCTAGTCAGCAGTGTTGTATGTTAGTATAATTTTGACGCATACCAGTTTCAAAACTTATTTTAATCTATGACTTTTACCTTGTGTTTCTGTGCAAGCTAAAACTCACGCGAAATTCCTTCGCTCCTTTTTATTCCTAGCCGAACTGACACGACTTCGCTTGCCGACGTCGAATGTTATCCAGGCGAATTTTAGCTTCGCCTCCAGCTGGCCTGAATAAAACTCACATCTTTACAGTAAAAGCAAATTTGACGTAAAGTTCCTGCCAGATAAAAGTCACGTGACACAATTATTTTTGCGTCTGTTGTACTCAAAACTTTTATTTTACTGTATCGTACGGCAGGTGGTACATGGAATAACCCAGCAGCTAACAGTTACACTAAGGTGGAAATTAACCGCCTCGTATCAAGTTATTGAAGAGACTTTACCTGTGTTTTAACATTTGGCAACTACCTTTTTTGCATTGTTTTATAGCATTTTTTTTTTTATAGCATCTTGAGTCAGTTCATTCTGAATACACGGAAGTGTTATTAACTTAGCTTTCGCCCAAAGACATCTTCTCGAATTCTTTTTAACCACAAACAGCTAGCTAATTAACAATGTTCTTACTAAAGTTGTAATTGTGACTCTGCCCTATTTCAAAACTTATTTTAATATGTGACTTTTAGCTTGTGTCTCTGTACAAGCTGCAGCTACCGCAAAATTCATTAGCTTTGTTTCCCTCTCAGCTGAACTGAAGCGTCTTCGCCCGCTGACCTTGAATCTTATCCAGGCGAATTTTAGCTTCGCCCTCAGTTAACCCTTCAAGGCCATAGGCAACACTATCATTGTGCACTTAACATATATTTTTATGGTTCAATGAAATTTTTAAAAATGTATATAAAAATGTTTACTCAATGGTTTTATTTTCATATGACATAGAAATAAATACTCAAGTAACAAAACACGTCTTGACATACTGACATAAAATTCTTGTCAGACAAGGGTCATGTGACACATTTATCACTGTGCCTGTTGTACTCAAAGTTTTTATGTTCCTATATTGTACCAGCCTAAAGGTTTTGAGTGAAAGCCGTTTCCAATTGGAGTGAATAAATTTGGGTTCACAGTGTACTTGGGTAGGCTACTTCCCTCACTCCACTATATCTCAGAGGGAAATATTATACATTTTATGCCACTACATTTATTCGATAACCCTTGTGTTTTTAAAACAGAAAAAGTTTATTACAGATGTTGCTAAAAAAGGACACTAAGGTCGTATCCTGCGTATATTTTCTGAGATTATGGAGGTTTTAATGACCTAAAGAGGATTTCACTTTCTTCAATTACACAAAGATTACTCATGTTTCTTAAACAGATCTCTTCTGGCTAAAGAATATAATTACATTTAAATAAAACAGGAGGATTTCATATATTTTTTACCAGTATTACTTTCCTGGGGAAAGTGGAGATGGCTTTGAAACAACATTAAGACAATCTATGGGAAGATCCAATTTATTTTTAATATATTTTACTTGAGATCTGTTTGTTGTTTAGCTTTGTCATAATCCCACTATTCAATATTGACCTCAACATAGATTCATTCAGACCGTTTTACACATAAAAACAGTCCAAAAAATCCTTATTTGACAAGAAAATCTGAATCAAAGTCCAGTTACCTGCTCTTTCTCATCTTAAAGTCTTTTTAAGTTAATCTCCCTTTAGAATAGTCATGAGATGCAGTTAAAGGCCCCCAAAAAATCTAATAGATGGACCGTAAGTTCAGATATTTTAGTGTTTCTGAGGTTATGTCTGTTGCACTGTTGTCCTTATTATACAGCCTTTTTAGTGTCTTATTCAATTTATTTACTGTTGTGCTGAATTGTTCTATTTTTGTTTTTCCATGCAGAGCACTTTGTAACATGAAGTTTATTATAATTTTTATTACTAAAACTAACTTTGATGCTCAAAAATCTGAACATTGTGTCCTGTAGTTAAAAGCTGCCCACAAAAACACAATGAAAGTTACAATAAGAAGCTCCAGACACGAGCAGGTGCAGACACACCTGGTTACTAACCTGATTGACAGTGGGTCAGATAGCAACAGCTGTAAAAGAGATAAGGTGAAATACTGACACTCTGTCCCACACAGGAGACGGGTTAAAGTCCTGCTCTGTGGACTGTGAACCCAAAGATCCACTGAGCATCTGATGGAGGACTGTTCACGCTGTCGGCCAGGTGAGTTTCTGCTCTGAATACAACGTATTTTTAGTGTTTGTGTCTGAAAATCTGAAGACAAATTAACGTGTCCGTCACGAGAACCTGAGCTGACCTCATTCACTTTGAGCAGAAATCTAAAAATGGAAGCTCCTCCACC
The DNA here is from genome assembly GCA_029783705.1 of Chaetodon striatus. Classification (NCBI taxonomy): domain Eukaryota; kingdom Metazoa; phylum Chordata; class Actinopteri; order Chaetodontiformes; family Chaetodontidae; genus Chaetodon; species Chaetodon striatus. Next base: position 5,929,666 of record JAPZEB010000015.1, on the reverse strand, counting down.
GGCTCCTGAAGGATTAGCGTCCGTTTTTAGATTTCTATTTTTATGTCACAGATTGATTTTTCTATTTTAGTTCTCTTTTTGTGCTGTTGTTGTCAGCGGAGACAGATCTGGGACTCAGGGACAGAAAGAGAGGACGTTGTAGTGTCACAAACAGTGGAAGCTGTCACTGAGACGAACTGATGAGCTTTTCAAGATGACGTCCAACAAAATGTTCAATCTTTAAAAAAACTTAGAAACTAATTTAAAGCTGACCTGCAGGAGTTTATAAACTCAATAACTCTGATGCTGTTACGTGATTTTTCCTCTGTGAGCAGCTGTTGTTATGTAACACCAGAGATTAGCTTTACATGCATTTATGTCCATTGAGGAAATAATGACTTTCTCATTAATTCAGTATAAATCAGACTCATAATTAGACTGAATTTGGTTTCACTTCATTTCCGCCTCATAAGTAGGGCCTCATTTAGTTTTGTTTTACTGTAATTAATTAGTAGAAAGTGACGTATTCATCCACATGTTGATTTAACAGTTTATATTTCTGTAAGCTGTAAACATGTCTCAACACTTGTTAGAATTTCTGTGGATATTTTTTCTGCTGCTGTTTACAAAGCTGTGTTTGGTAGCAGCGCTCACCTAAGCTCTGAGTTATCTTGTTTACGAGTCTCTGACTTGTAAATAACATTCCCGTCAACTTCAAAGTCGTAATTACTAACAGGAAACTGGATATTTACAGTCAGTTATCCGACAGAAGGAAGTAGACAGCTGTTTGCTAACATGTTAGCCATGACAGATTTATATGCTGATAATATATGTGTGTGTGTGTGTGTGTTCCTTTGTTTATTCAGATCCCTGTTAGCACCAGTTTAACGTTAAGTATGAAATTAACCAAATAAAAAGTCAATCACAGTTCCTCAATAATTTACAGCAGACTATTTTTTGGATTTTTAAACAAATAAATAGTAATTCTTAATAAACATAAATCCTTTTCTGACCGACTATAAATCATATTTTCGTCCATCCTGTGCTTTTACAGATTCAATTACAAGAAAATACTGTATTAAAAAGAAATATTTCATTCTCTTTCAAGGGTTTTTTACTTTCACCCACTTCAGTCAGGGTGTGGTCAAAGAAAACGTTTTTTTTCCATTTGTGATTTGATTTTTGGCGTTGTGGCTCTGTACTGGGACCCCTCTGCCTTTCCTCGGGCCTGTGCACAAACCCTCTTCCACGCGGCTGTGTGAAAAGCCTAAGGCAGAGAGAGCACACCTCCCTGCCCTTCCATGCGCCTACATGGAAAGCTTTAGGCAGAGATAGCAGCAGCAAAGATACGCTAAGGAACAGAACAGAGCAGCGTCAATGACAAACGGAAATGACATTGATAAGTCGGACACAGCATGAAAAGGAGGAGCTGGGGTGGAGGCAGGTTACGCTCAATATTTGATTCTTGCATCATTTTCATAACATACAAACACAGTTCCCCTATAATACCTGTATTTGTAGTATTTTCAAATAAACTTTTTTTTTATGTGTGCAAATGTTTGTTGGATTCATCAAACTCTCTTAAGGCTGTTTAAAGCTTAATATTAGCCACATATACAGAGAAAGATGAAGCCCTCTGTCCGTACTCTGCGTTCATTTTTGTCCATCTTTTTGCAAGTTTTCTTAAAGCTTACAGATACGAACAAAACAGAGCAGTACCACCGGAGATCATGGGGGCAGTGTTGCATAGATAAGATACATTTAAACAATGGACGAACGGAACAAATTGTTTGTAGTGAAAAGAACTCTCTGTCCACATGTCATGATGTGTTTAGTGGCCTCACAGACCGCCACTGTCTACAACACTGCCTCCATTAAAAGGTACATTATTATGACCTCATCCACAGTGACCACCCTTTGACTCCGCCCTCTATGCCATCTATTGGCTGTATTTGTGCTAACATAAAGGACAATGATGTTAACGTTTGAAATAGACGTATCTGTATTCGTACATAAAAGGAGCATAAATGAGCCTTTAACTGCACAAACTTCTTATAAATCAGTTGTTTTAGCACCAAGGGGCGGCAGGGGGAGGGCACCTTGACATAATCGCATAACTGGACCCATCATGAAAATAATGTAAAATAATTGGAGGCCTCTGTGTGGGGTTTCTAAACCCGAGTAGCATTGTTCCCAGTAAATGTTTTGTATCTTACAATTAATGTACTCCTTCAAATTAAGCCGTATATTTGTCTTTATATGAAAAAGGACACCTCGCCTATTCGATGAACAATAAATTGTCTGACACAGAGGTTTTTAACCTTTTGCATGTCAAGAACTCCCAAATTGATAAATATATTGTGCACTTCAATGTCTAACAAGCACATCAAATTTACATAGCTTTAGATTTATGACGTAAAAAGTCCGTCTAGCTGTCGTCTTTTAACGACATATGTCCAAAACTTCCTGGTACATAAAAAAATATTCAAACACAACAAAAATCATGTTCCAAAGTCTCACAAGGTGCTAAAAAAATTACATACTGTATTTTTATTCGTAATTTGGATGAACAGATTCTTTAAAGTCAGTGTTATCTGTATCACACCTTTGTTTGTGTGTATTTCAGTATAAAATGTAAAGTAAATAACGTGCAGTGTGTCCTCTGTTTTCAGAACATTAGTTGGATCTCTGCTCTCCTGCTGTGGACTCTGAGGCGTTTCTGATCACAGACTGTAGATCTGCTGCAGCCATGACTCCTCCAGCCCCCGCTCAACCCTCATCATGGACTCTATCTGTGCTGCTGCTGATGGTGGTGACATCACTTCCTGTGTCAGCTGTGGAACCAGAGACGTGTTTCTCCAGACAACACCAGAACGCCATTGTGAACGTCAGACAGGCGTTAAACAGGTCGACGACAGCCATGGATGCCCGGGTGGTCCGGTCAGAGAGGGACTGTGTCCTTGCCTGCTGCTCAGAGGAAGTCAGACCAGGTGAGACAAACGGGAAGGGGTACTCTGAAAAGCGGCCGTAGTCACATGTGTATGCTGTGACCTCTCAATGCATTTACCGTAAAGATCAGAATACAGGTGCACTCCAACTTCAGCAGGAGACAATTTGACTGCAGCCTTTGTCTCAGTCAGCTCCTCTTCTTCTCTGGTGGTCCAGAGGTAGCGTCTGATGTCTCTGCATCGCCTCAGCCGTCAGGTTGATGGTGTCTGTCTGTACTGAGGAACTTAAATATAGTGCGTCTTGCCGCAACAACTCCAATGTAATGTCAGGGGAAACACTGACTAGATACAGGATGTCTCCAACTTTACTGAAAATGTCCATTCTCACTGGATGTGCATTCGGCAGATGAACGTGAAGACAGCCGTCTGGTGTCAATCTCTGCACAGACGTCATTCTGCTGAATGAAGCTCAAACACTCAAGAGAACAATGAGCACAACTCATTTTTGGGAAAGGGGCTCTGTAATCGACCAAAAACACAGGAAAAAAAGTACAGTTTTTAAATTTTAGAAATCAATTTAATGTATTTTTATAAACTTGATTTCCAAAGGTCATTAAACTTAACGTGTTAAAGACAGTGTAAACTTTAGACACGAGACAGTGGGATAATTATTCATCATGACAGCTTGGCAAAAGGCGCAGAGCTTTACTGTGAGCTGTATATATTATACTTTGTATCTGTCATGCTGATTGTTGTTTTGTCAGAGCTTTCATGAATTTATGGAAATGACTTGACACCCCTCCAAAGCTTTGTTTTTTTTTTATTTTTTTTATAAAGGGATCTATTTTTTTGTGATTTTCCTGTTTGATGGAGTTGCATCCTCAGCATTAATTGTCACGAATCGTAGGACAAAAGTAGCGCAGTAGCGCTGAAACTTGGGCTTGGGATTTGGTACAGAAGTGTTGGACGTCCCTCAAAGCCGAGCCGCTGAAGGCTTTGTAATGAAGAGTTAGCGTGACTCTAAGAGTGTGCGGAGTCTTTTTGCTGTTGTTTCATGTGCTTGTTCTGTCAAGTACCTCCAAGTCAGTCAAATGCAGATTCCCGAGGATGTGAGAGGGAGAGAAGAAGAAGAAGTGTGCCCTAACTTGAGATAACTGGCCAGGGATGACAGTTGGTTGCGTTGAGCTATGAGAAGGGGAGATGGAGAGAATAAAGGGAGCAAGAGGAGGAGAGGAGGATGGAGATAATGAAGGGCGTATGCCAGCTCCTCCTCCTCCTCTTTTTCTCCTACAGTTTGTTTACTTGTATCTTAAAGTTTAGGTGAATCTTACTTTATCTCTTCTTTTTCCTCTCCTCTCCTCCTTCCCTTCTAGGAGCAGGACGGCACTAAGGGGAGCTCTTTGAGTCCTTACCCCCAGCACAATGCTACCTCACCGGGCAAAGAGGATGGCGGAGGTGGAGGGCGGCCCTGCAGTGACGGGGGCTCCGCCACGGGCACCCTGGGGACTCCCGAGAGACGCAAGGGCAGCCTGGCAGACGTGGTGGACACACTGAAACAACGCAAGATGGAGGAGCTGATCAAGAACGAGCCAGAAGGTCAGTGATGAAAGGGGACGCTTGTGCGGCCAGATGTGTGATCTGCAACTCCCCGCCATCTCCCTGGCTCCGTGCCGCTCTTTTTGTCACACTCTGTTGTCCCTTGTATCTTCTTCCTTTCTTTCTCTCTTGTTTTCTCTCTATCACTCTCTCCCTCTGTCCCTCTGTTATGAACCCACACACATTCAGATGAGAGGCGAGCCTTTGTTTTTCCAGCACACAGACAGACAGCATCAGCTGTTTGGGCCTATTGTCCACCATGCTTTGCATATCTATCACCCTCTGACAAATAAGATGTGTGCGTGTTCATGTGTGTGTAGTGTATGCCAGAGCGTGTGAAAAGCCTAACTCTCCAAATGTTTCCCAGCTTTCATTCCAAAGAAGAGGCACTCACATTGAGATTTTCTCTCTGCTAAACGATCATTTAACGGGTTAAATGCATCCTATCACCTTCCCTACCACCTATGTAACCTTTGGGATAAGCTCTCTCAGCCCTTAGATAAACATTTCACACACAGTTGAAGACAATAAACCAGATTTTTGCCCGGGGCAACATAGCATAGCTCCATTAGCCCCCACATTTCATTCACAAATTTAGCCTTGGGCTAACAGTCGGAGTCAACAGATAAAATTAGCTCATGGCAGGCTCTAATTTCTCATTGGGCACATAAATGGGGGCTTAAGTCACTATGAAATGCATGTGATAGTGATAATGTGATAAAGAGATTACCAACAGGTGTCCATCTGATGGGATAATATAAATAACATTGTGCTTTATTGGTGAAGATAACTTTCATGTGCTGCATAGGGAGGTCAGTGTCAGTTCATAAAACAGGTACTTGAAGGCAGTAGGGATTCACTGCCTTGCTCAGAGGCACTTAAAGGTACACAACAGAGTTTTCTTGAAAAACAGTGCAGACTCATGTAGAAGTAATCCCTCTCAATCATCAGTTCTGACCCACTAGAAGTGTGTGGGGGTGTATTTTTCTGCAAAGACTCTGCCCTTTGCCTGGATTTTCGTAACTTCTTCTGTTTGTCTATGTTTTGAACGTTTATTGATGTGTACCCCCACAGCGCTAAGATGAGGTTCGGGCTTTATTAAAAGGTAGCGGTCAGGTGAAGGTTGCAGATTGAAACCAGCTGAAACTTCTCCCGTTTAAAATTCCTTCATTGTTGTTCATTGTTCTGGGGGTTAGTCGAGCTATCTGTAGAGGTCTCCTCCTCTCCAAACAAACATACCTGGTGATTTAAACTGGTAAAAACACTGAATAAAGCAGTTTCATGTCACAAATCAATGTTTCTCCTACACACTGGACCTTTAAGCACAGACATCCAAAAGACACAGCGCCAAAAAGACGCAAATATAGTCAGGCGAAATGCTAAACAAAGAGTGAATCTGTGGTTGGCTTCTCACTTTCACTTTTGCTGGCGAGCGTGTTCAAACAGTAACCAACAATCCTGCGTAGTATACCTTTAAGCACACCAGATTAGATGTCTTCATGGGTCCAAAATGTTGGACCCAGACCAAAAATGACCTGTGATGAAGCTGTCCAAACCTAAATGCTTGTTCTGTTTTTTAAAAAGAGAAGACCTAAATAAACCTGAGGATAATTGGACCCGATCCACAATGCGGTCAGGACCTCTGAAGAAGATGCAACCACTAGATCTTCTTATACACTTCCATACTTTCCCTCTAGCTTCTAAATCCACCGCTGCTGTGCGCTGAGATTTCTTTTTCAAACATCTCTGAACTGTATGCAGCCTTGTACAGCACTGTGCCCCGAAAGGTGAAAGAACAGTGCAGCGGTACAGTGTGTGTTTGTCTGTTAAGTGTAGGTGTTCATGTGTTCGTGTGTGTTCCGGCAGTGCATCAACAGGCTTTCATTTCAAGCTGCGATGCGCTAACCTTATTTTTCCAGGCTTTTTTCTGCAAGGTTTTTCAAAGCGGCCGAGACTGCCGGTCAGTTCTCGCCGTCTGGTTGTTTTTATTCCAGTCAATAGAGAGGCCTGTTGTGGCACATTTTACAAAAAAAAAAGAGAAAGAAAGAAAAAACTGGGCTGTTTGTCGAGCTGAGCTGTAATTGAGGTGTGTTTTGGGTTGTTCGCTGCTTCGCTGGACCTCATGAACTGGCTGCACAGGGAAAAAAAACAACAATAATGGATCTTTATGAGTCAGCCAGCGCAGAAACAGAGAGAGGGAGGAAGAGAGAGGGAGATGTAAAGACAAGAAGGAAGAAGAGAAGGGTGAAGGAGAGAGAGAGAGAGAGCAGTGTCTTCACAGACCCCATTAGCGGAGTGCCACAGTGGTGCGGCATCCAAACCAACCCGGAGCATTATCTGCCCTACGTTTAAATGAAACGCGCTAACAAAAGGCCCCAGCGCCTGCAGACCCAGCACACACATACACACACACACACAAAAACCCAGGCCAAGCAAGAGAGAAAGGAAGAAAGAAAAGAGAGTAAAGGAAGAAAAGGGATGCTGAGAAAAGATGAAGAGAGGCAGAGGGAAATGGAGAGGGGGGGAGGTTGGAGAGAAACGACGAGGGGCGGTATTGAACGCGAGATAGAAATCCCTTTTCTGTGCCCGGCTAGCTATTGTTTGGCTGTGTGGCTCACAAAGGCCATTAGCAGCAAACAGCAGGTTGGGATGAAAATTTAATGAAGGCTTTAATCATTATGAAAGGCCTGGAATATTACTGCTCTCTCTGTCTCTCTCTCTCTTACACACACACACACACATACACACTCGCACAC
>JAPZEB010000015.1:5905028-5920219 GCA_029783705.1 Chaetodon striatus | reverse complement strand
CACACACACACACACACACACACACACACACACACACACACACACACACAGCCTCGCCCGCGGACACCCTCACGCACGATGTGCAGGTTTATAGCCGCGCCGGCAACCTTGAGGTCAACCAGAATGGTGTTTTTATAGCCGAGCGTAGTCTCTGCTCCAAGGCACTGGTTTCCATACTGAAAATGCCAACTCAATGACAGATGTCACACACACACACAGACACATGCTCACACATGCACGCACAGCACTTCATCTATTTTCAAGGCAGGGAGGGAACCCAGGGCTTGCTTTTAGAGAGCACTGAGGCATTTTATAGGACAGCACTTAGGCAAGGCCATTGTGCCACACAAGCACACAGTGGCTGGAGCTCCCTCACGCCTCCGTACACTCCAATGGGTGACAATGGGAAGGGCGGATACATTCTGCCAAGAAGAAGGAGAGAGAGAGAGAAAGGGAGGGAAAAAAGAGCCGGAGAAGTGTAGGGATCGAGGCAGTCTCTGGTTCATCCGTCCATCAGACCACCCCCCTCCTTTACTCTACTTAATCCTTCAACTGCTCTGCTATATGGGGGGTTATGTCACACACACACACACACACATGCACACACACTATAAACATCAACAATGGCATATAAAACCCAAGTCATCACATGGACCTGTGACTTTTAGAAACAGATCCCTAAGGGGAATTTGTGGACTGCAACACACACACACTCATACAGCAGCAGGTTCACAGCCCTAGCGTGGGAGCGTGCGAACGTCTTTATGTTATTTCCACCCTTTGTCGGTAATTAGTTAGTTGTATAAATTAACATGAAGTGCAGCAGGACTCTTACAGCCATTGTTTGTCGCGATCATTCTTCTCGCGCTGGGAAAAGGAAGGCGAATGAAACGAAACAGAGGGGGAGGTTGAAAGAGGGAATTGTTTTTTCTTTTCTCTAATTCACTACAAGTGAAAAAGAAAGTTCAGGCAAGCCAGAAAAAGTACGATTTTGTCGTCCTGTTTGCCAGTTAAAGGCCTCTAAATACACGGTCAGCATTCGCTAAAGAGGAGTTGACATTGTGCTTATGAGACTAACTCTGCCGTGAGCCTCTTACTAAAGTGATTTGAACTCCGTGTGTTGTTTTTCTATGCTATGCCTCCCATCTTGTGACCTGGCAGAGAAAAACTAAAACATCAGTGGTGATATGAAACATTCTTTAGGCAGATTGAAAAAGAATATCTTTTTGCACCAATAAAACTCACTTTGAAGCAGACTAAGAGCTCACGCTTCATGTCGCTCATCTAAGAAAACCATTTCCTTTTTATTTATTGCTCTTTGCAGTTATCCGAGTGTCAGTTAACTTCGCCGCATTTTTTAATAGATGGGGGGAAAATCATCACGGACATGGCTTACAATTCAAATCGAGTCAATTTGTGGTTTTTTTTTTTTTTTTCCTTTTGTGGCATGAGAAACAGGCAACGTCATGGGGCGAACCTGAGGCCTATTGTGGGGCCGGCCATTGTTGGCTTGATGAAAGGCGCATTCAAGTCACTTTTCTTATTGAATTGTTTTGCGTCTGCTTTTCAACGTGGCATTCTCTCTCTCAGCCTTGCACGAGACAATCAGTGAGGATGAAACTCCTTTCTACCATTCTTCCCAGTCCAGATGAGTGATATTAAGGAGATGAATAGCATGCATTTGTGTGTATGTGTGTGTGTGCGTGAGTGTTTTGGGGGAAAAGCAGTGCCCCAGCTTTTGTCCAATACATGAGCATAAAGGGGCTTAGAGAGAGGAGAGAGGGTCCTGTGGTTTTCCTGATGGTGTGTGTGTGTCTGTGTGTGTTATTGGCCTCCCGGCGTGGCATTAAGTTAAGGACAAAGGCCTGAGGTTCATGAATCAGCCAGGGCTTCCATAGCTTGGCTATTGTGACCTATCCACAATATGACTGTCCTACAGTACAGTGTTTGTATGTGCATGTGTGTATTCTTGTCTCATTGGTACCTGGTAATGAAGCAGGTAGTGGGGGGGGGGGTGTTTATTTCCTCTCATTAGGGATGTATTTCTGCATTTCCTGTGTGTCATGCAATCATATTAATATGTTTGGGTGTCTGTGTGTGTATTATTGTGAGTCAGACTGTCCCACATAAAGGCCTCCTGTCACCAACTCCCAAATGTTAGACAGGCCCCAGTGTTTTGGCATCCACCCATTCACTTCCATTCAGCGCCACGTCCCATGACCAAATCAGAGGAATTCGTGATTTATCTTTTCAGCTTTCTCATAAACTCTCTTCATTTGCACGCCCTGTTGTTGTTTTCTCTTCTATTTCTGTGATTACCCTTTCTCGGGTCTTTTCTCCCATTGCCATGGAGAGACGGAGGAATGTTTTTATGCTGCAAAATGGCTGCAAGATGAATGAGTTTTGTGTAAAGTGCGTCGACTTTTGTCCCTCAATTACTTTATCAAAAGGATATGAAATGCAGCTGAAACATCTTAAAACTTTCCTTTGAAGGCACTTAAGCAACAAATAACACTCTGAGAAACATTGTGGAAAGGAATTGCTTCTTGGAGTTCAACCAGTTTTCAAAAGGCCAGACGATTGCACCCTCAAACATTTTCACTTAATAGGAAGAGTCGTCAAGCTAGCAGATAACTTCAGCAATCTTCCATTAAGTAGTTTACTGACATACCAGCAGTTACTTTGTGAGTAGGTGGATGTCGCAATTTGGAATGAAATGCTTGACTTTTCATCTTGACATTGTGCCACAGCAAAATATAAAAAGTTATCACTCTGCTGTGAGCTTTACAGACATTTCTGTTAACATGCAAATGTTATAGTGTGTGTGTGTGTGTATGTGTGCATGGAGGCAAGTTTATGGATTCATGACTTTTAATTACATGTCTTTTTTTTTTTTTTTTCTGATACAGTAGTTTTGTGTGGAAGGCTCAATCACAACAATTTCTAACACTTTAATATACATGTTAGTAATGTCTCAAAGAGTTTCTTGGAAGGAATTATGCAATTTGGTCCTAATCATGAGGAAAAAAGAGACACAGGTCTGAGTTTATTTTAGTCAGAGTTTCGTTAGCTGTGTTGAGTTTTGAAACAGGTTTATTCCCAGTGGGAAAAACATCAAAACCCAAGTCAATCGTCATTTATTAATCACTAATTATTTGAAAAATTATTCCTATATGTTAAATTTTAAGCCTGCCTGTAGACGAATTTCAAATTTTTGCATGTTCAGCTGAATCTCTGTGACTTTGACCTTGACTTACCTTCTTGAAGACTCCCTAGAGCCCTTTTCCACTGATAAAGTACCCCACTTACACCTGCTCACATCTTTTGTATGTAATGGGAATGGTTACTATCTGCATTTACTTCTGTGGCAAATGAGTCTGCAGTGACAGGTATTTATCTTCTCCAGCTCAGATCAGTTTTGACTGGCAGTGATGGGAGATACAAGACTCGGGTAGACATGCTAACTTTAGCCCCTTTTCCTGTGTGATGCAATGACACACCACCACAAAATACTCTTCGACTCAATCCCAACAGCGCCTGAACATCACTCCAAATTTAGTGAGCGCAGAAAGAGTTAGAGTTATAGGGAAAAAAAAGTGACCACTGTGACATTTTTCCTAGCCTCCATGCTGCTTTCTGTTGTTTACTAACCTGTTTTCTGGCCCGTTTGTGACATCAGACTTGACACACCAGAAATACACAAACAGAAAAGCATACTCATCGACTGCAGAGCTATGCACACAGTTGAAAAGCACAATCTTCTATTCTAAAACTCACACAGACAAGTTAATTTTGGTGTGGGAAAAAAAGGTATAGGCTAGTAATTAATTGGAATGAAAATATTCTGAAATTATGGACCCCTAGATTAAGGCGTTAATGTTTGTTCCATGAATCATTACACTCAGATGAACCGGAAACCAATCCAGGAAGCAGAGCTTTAAAGCAAATCAACCAGAGCAAACACATAAAAGTGGGATACCAGGCATGGCATGATGTTCATATTCAAGCAGATAAAAGTGAGATTAACTTTCCCTATTGTGATGCATACATACATGTATGTGCATCTACAGTGCATATATGCATGCATCTGCAAATGTGTTTATGTGACCTATATAAACAGGTCCTATACTGTAGGTGCACATCTACAATTTTATGGCGCCTTCATGGCAGCATGTAAGCTTACTGTAGGCTATAATGTACTTTAAATAGACTGTAAGTAAGCTCTGTGTTTGAGCTTATTAGCTGTGGCTGTTTTTGCAAGAGATTCAGTTTGTGTGTCTCTAACTGCCACATATATTACATGTCAATATATAAATATGTGTGTGTGACAGAGACTACACCCTAGTTTCTCCTTTTTTAATCCATGTAGGCTTGTGTGCAAAGTAGCAAAATCTCCTTAGCGCAATTTTACATCTCAGCTCCAACACACATGTGAGAGCATCATAGTCCCCTATCACCCATGTCAGCAGTGTCCGGCGCAGGATTTAAGGCCTGACACGGATGTAAAAGGGGCTTTAACAGCCTGAGTGGAGGCGTGGGATTGGTGTGTATCACTGAGTAGCTCTTGTTAGATTGTCTGCACACGCGGCAGTAAAAACACTCATGTACAGTATGCCGCCCCACTTGGGATGACGAACGCACCAGCCTGTGTGACCTGACCGAGGAGCTACCCATGATGCATCAGGGATAGCGAATGGACACATTCCAACCATCCACGTAATCGCCACCCACGGGCCGCCCTTACCATTTCCTCTCCATCTTATATGACAGATGTCAAGGTGGTGTGCATACTGTTGTGGAGCTTTAGCACTTCAGTCAGTCGGAGAGCAACAAGTCAGTCAGCTAGTTACTCAGTCTTTCAATATGTCAGCCAGTCAGCTAGCAATGGAAGCCAGTCCTGCAGTTGCCAAGAAGTCAGACGCTCAGCTACTCCGTCTTGTCGCTACTCAGACATCCATTCACTCAGCCGCTCCGTCAGCCAGTCACTGTGTCAGCTTTTGAAGCCACAGGGTCTATATTAATTAACCCCTGGCTTGCTGGTCAGAGGGCGGGTCCCGCAGATGAAGTGGTGGCGTCTGTGTTGTCAGCCTCAGGGGTCGCAACCCCGAGCCCACAGCAAGGCCCGGGCCTTATTTGAGCCAGATGTTGGGAGACAAGCAGTCCCCTCTCCGCTCCCACCCCCACCCCTTCACTCACATTCTTTTTCCTTGGCTGCTGCTTGGCCAGCAGAGCGGCTATCACCAGCCACTCATGTCGGAGCTCTGATGCTCCTCTGGATAGATCGCTGCTGCACTTCTCTGTCTGCCTGTCTGCTCCCCCCCCACATCCCTCCTCTCTCCAGCCGTCCTTCTCTCCCTCCCTCCCTCCCTGTGGGATCCCTCTATCCATCCATTCACCTCTACCCCTCCCTCTCCTCTATTTTCACCCCTCCCTCCTTGTTTGGCCCACTGCCCCTTTCCGCTTCGCTCAGGGGAAAGAGTGCTGTGTGTGTGTTGCCTGGCAGCGTGCCCGCTCTCATCGTCCCCCTCCTTCTCCTCCTTTTCTCCTACCTCATCCTTCCCTCTTCTGTCTCTTTCCCCCCTCTTATCCCTTGCTTTCCATCCTTGCCCTACCCTCGCTCCTGTCTCTCTTCTCTGCCACCTTCCCTCCATCCCTCTCCTCCTACCTCCTTTTGTCCCCGTCACTCTCTCCACCTGCTTCTAATCACTCCTCCTCCATCTCTTTCACTCCCTGCCTCCATTCATACTTCGCTCTCCGTCTCTCCCCCCTCCCCTCCCTTCCTCCCTCCCTCGTCTCTTCCTCGGCTGGGCTCAGGAGCAGTGAACAGGTGTTGTCTCCTTTTGATTTGGGTGCGTTCGGATTAATGCTGTCAGCTCAGCTGTTAAAACAACTGCCACCGCCAGATGCCAGTCAGTTTGGGGCTGGAGCTGTCACCTACACACACACACACATACACACAAACATCCAAACATACGCACACTCAGATGCAAAGCGTGCACGCACACACAGGGTGATGTGTGCATGTACACACACAAACACGGGGTCCTCTTGGCTCATTGTAATACCGACAAAGCAAATCAGCTGCTGTACGCCAGTCTTGTCTGTAACCCAGGTGTGTGTTTCTGTAGCCTCTCCAAAACATCACAGTCAGTGGGTTTAAAAGGGACATTACGACATGATACTACAGTGATCATTAATACAGAGCGAGAGTTGCTATGAACTCATCAAGACAGCTAGAGTCCATCATTTAAAGGGCCTCATTGTTGGAATCAAGTATTCTCTCTGAATGATGGATTCGCCTCTGTATTCAGCGAGTAAACCTCCAATAAGGCTTGTTTATATTAGCTTGGCTTGTAACTGTTTACTTTTCTAGAAACTCTCCATTCCTACGGCAACACATGATTTCTACCTCTCCACCTTCACCTCCCCGCCTTCCTCACTCTCACTTGTTCCTTTCTTCTCTCCAAAACATCCATCCTGCCCCGTCACACACACAAATATACACCTGAGTCCTCTCTGTGCCTCACTCCTCTTTGCTTCATTTCAGTGAGTTACTATAAAACTTTCACCTTATACATCTATGATCAGTGTCTGCCTGCGTCACCACAGACTCCCCGCCTGCGCTCACGGCCCCTTTTTTCTGCTTGCTTAAATTTAGAATCCTTGTTGTTGAAATTTGTGAGTAAAATGATGATTAACCATGAATATCAATGATCAGCCGTGTGTAAGTGGTGTGTAACAGCGCTATTTAAGGCTCCTTTAGATGTGGGTGGAGTTTGCAAGCTTTCCTGTCTGTCCGTGTGCGTGAGTGTGTGTGTGTGTGTGTGTGTGTCATATGGTGGGTGGTGGGCTACGAAGCCGTGATGCTGGTATCTGGGTCCATTCATAGACACAAAGTATTGAGGGAAACATTCCACGATCCATCTCTTCCTTCTGGCAGATTTTTGATCTATCTTTATCTCTCCCGCTCTCAATGTCTGTCCTCCTCTTCTCTCCCTCTCTCTCAAATTGAACTCATGTACTGTACTCATGTTTGTTTGCAAGCTTCACACTAGACAGTCTTGTGATGCTGGTTCAAGGAGCTGTCCACGCTGAGACACTGGACACTTGTTTGTTCAGTCATGTCGGTTTGTCTGACACACTCTTACACCCCAAAAGCACACACACCCAACACACTCTCTAACATTGAGCCCTCTGTCTAGCTCTCCCTGCCCCCCCGGTATCAGTTTACTATGTGAAAACACAGGCGAACGCAGGGTTTCTAGCCCACTAAACCCGACTGGATTGTGCCCCAGTTTAGATCACGCCCTCCTCGTCCGTTTTGTTGGTTCGTTTAATTACACTAACGAGGTTACGGCCAAGGTTATCATACCCGACTGTAGTCTCCAGTCTCTTCTGAGCCAAACGTTGTTATGACAATTAGCCCACTCAAAGAGTCATGGGTGTCTTGTCGGAGGAACGGTGGGGGGAGGAGGTGGAGAGGGTCAAAGACGGACAGGAATGTTCAGGAAGAAAAGAAGTACTGATGCAAGGAATTGTGTCTGAGAGGAGCAGAAGTCAAAGATTGTATGGTATTTATCAGTAATGTCAATGTGAGAGTAATTGAATTGACACAGCTAACTCGTTCAGATAAAGACACAGGATTGGTTTGATAAACATCCTAATTGTTCATTACTTCCTATATGAGCATGTATATTTTAATAAGCGTTTTGGTAGATATACCAATTAAATTTACACTCAAAACATATCAAGTTTGAGTGAACTACACCACAGTCGCATGACATAGCGAAAGGGGTACTCTACCAAACTTGAGCCTACATCTCCCATAATGCAACTCACTAGCATCTTTCATTAGACCCTGCCTGCCTCCCAAGTACCCCCACAAAAAAAAGTGACATTTAAGAGAAAAATTATTCACCGTCAATACAATATGTTCTGTCACCAACTCTGTCATTGTCATTTAATTTGTGCGAGTTCTGCCCCTCCTCTTTGTTAGCCACAGATGGCTAAGTGATCTAAATGTGACCTAACCAGCAGCATCAGCCATTATTGACGAGGCAAATCTCATCAACCAATCAAACGATGATGATCTTGCCAGGAAAATTGGGGAGTAGGAAAAGATTTACAGGGGGAGACGTCGACGTGAGCGAATAATTGGAGCACAGTGACTCTTAAGGCTCCAACAGGTCAGGCACACAGACGCACACACACTCATACACACACATTCACACACACACACACACACATAAACACACACATGCTAGTCAGCAGAGCATTCCAGTGCTGTTTGGACTGTTGTTGCCATTGGTCTAATGGTTCTCACATGTCTGTCGCCCTATCTTTGAGCAGCACCCAGGACAATGTGGGCTATTCTTAAGGCTTTACAACGCGCTCTGTCTCGGGCCGATCGACGCGCAGATGGAACAAACATTCACACATAGAGAAGAAAGACAGAAAGAGACAGAGACGGATATCAAGACTCAAACAGACACATAAACAGAGGGAGAAGTGTGTGCGTGTGCGTCTGTTTGTGCTTGTCAACAGCGTCCGCGTTAACTGGAATAGGCGGGTCCCGCCTCCGCCGTCCGGCAAAGCAAAGCCACTCTAAAGCCAAGCCAACTGTCAATCAAACAGCCAACACAGGGCCAAAACTATGATAGCATCAGAAATAACAGTCTTTACCCATCAGTCTCACATGCACAAACACACTCGCGCGTACACACACAAGCGCAGGGGAGGTTAAAGTCACAGCTCAGCCTTGTTTGAATAGGCTTCTAACATGCAAAGCAACATTAGTGTGTCAGGAGTGTCTTGCTGTTCTGTCTGTCTCTCTGTCATTGCTTTGACAGGCAGACGAAAAATGTCACGACTCACAAGAGAAAACGCTGCACTCTGTGGGTGTGTGTGTGTGTGTGTGTACTCTCCGTCTGTCTCTCGCGTAGTTAATGCGTGGGTCCGTTCCCCTCCTATACACAGCAGGCCCAATACACAATGTCTTCTTTTGTTGTCACGTTAAAGTGATGCAATAAAGCTGTGCAGTGACAAGGACGGCCCGGGGGCTGCTGCGGTGACAGAGACATTGAGTGTGTGCTCGTGCACATGTGTGTGTGTGTGTGTGCGCGGAGTGGAGACAAGAGCACTGAAGAGGGGTTATTGCCACGAGACAGATTGCAAGTGTCATTTTCCATTACAGCAGCCCGAGCCACTGTGTACGACACACTCACACACACACACACACACACACAGATACACACCGATACACACGCCTTGGCCTACTTCAACAGGATGCTTTTGACAGGGAGAGATGTGCGTGCATTAAAAGAGTGCCGGCCCTGAGTATTTAACCCTCTCCTCTCTCTGACATCAGGTTGAGAAAGCAGAATTTGCAGACATGCTATTTTTTTTTTTTTTTTCATATTTTTTGCAATTTAAGAAAATTGGCTTGTCTTATCGGTTGATTCACAGGTCACTGATATGAATCAGAATTTTTTTTCCATGAAACTAAAGATTTCAAGAGTCTGTAAATTACATTTGGATCTGCAAGTTGCTGAGAAATTGTTGCTGAAAACCTAATTTAAGTGATTTTCATGCTTTAGTTGGTAGATTACATCATGCATTACTATTGGTTGAGAGAACTCTTTGACCTCTTATGCTTTTAAAACAGTCTCACATCATATTGAAAAGCCCAAAAACCTTAAAGTAAAAAAGGTGCTGTCTTATCTTACATTCAGGAGATATACGTTTTTCACCTGACATACAATGTGCTCGTCAGAGCGGCTTTTCAAAGGATCCTCAGTGAATACATTGAGTTTTAAATACAGCATGACCCATTGTTGCGTGTGAAGCTCTATTATCTATTCAAAAGTCTCTCATGAGGGTATGTTTGTTAACCAGGCAATTAGCGGGCAGTATGTGGTGGTTATCAGTACCACAGTTGACACTTGGTCTCTTCAGCCTGTAAAGTATGAGGCAGTAAAATGAAAATGGGATCTGTGTTGGGTCCCATAGCTTGTCCCTAATAAGGTGCAGTGGCAGCGGCTATCAGGGGCCGAGCTGAATTAGTCCGCAGCGGATTCAAATGTCTAGATGCTATCAAACACCATTTAATGATAATGGAGGTCACAGAGGCAATTGGGAAAATGCTGTGTGTGTGTGTGTATGTGTGTGTGTGTGTGTGTGTGTGTGTCTGTGAAAGGAACGTTTCTCTGTCTCCCGCAAAAAACACTGCATTAAGATAGCATCGCTAATTTCTCCAGCTCGGCACAAAAACAACATGCAGAGGAGGGGAGAGAGAAGAAGAAGAAGGAGGAGAAAGAGGGAAAAAAAAATAAACAGCACACGAGCGAAATGAAACAACAAGGAAAGTTTTTCTGCGACTTTCTCGAATGTCGCTCCAGATTTTGCCCTTCATCGTTCTTTCACAATGTCGCGCCCTCTCCGCTGCTATTTCTGACTGCCAGTGTGTGGATCTGGCTCGCTGAGATTTCATGCCAGTGTAAAAATTGGCTGAGGGTTTGGTTCAAATCAAATTGGACATAAGCACCCACAACACCATCTGTTAGGGAAAGGCAGTGGAGTGAAGGGCAGAACTCTGTATTCAGATAAATGGATTTTCAATTTATTAAATTGTTGACTGACACCCTTGTAAATGTTCGCTTTATGTGCTGTGGCCTATTCTTAGAACGTCACATTTAATGGAAACATGTTGCTATATACATCCATACAATCCCTAATATTAGAATGAAAAAAGAGCCCACTACATCTGTTGTTTTGTGTTAGTTAAATTCCTGCTTTTTATATTTTTGCAGCACGGTGGCCTCACATTTAAAGGAGAGGAAAAAAGCTAATTTGTCCTTTTTGAGTTTTTTTTTCTCTCCCCTAAAACTTCATCTCCTTAAAAAACAAAAATAAAGCCCTCTCTTCGGTTAGCCTTTAGGTGTTTTGGCAAGTGATATGGTGTGTGTGCGATTTTCTGTAACAGGTGTGTCGCCCCGAAATGTGTTTAGAGACGCGTCTGCGATTGTGACAGTACTTTAGGGGAGGACCATATGTCCCTTGTTGCTTCACCCAAAAACTTAACTTACTTTGCACGGTGAATAACAGTCTCTTAACTCTCAGAAGTTGATGTCATGTAGCTCGGTGTGTGAGTGTGTGCCAAATACTCTCAGTTTGTGTGTGTGAAAGTGTCCCCTTAGCCTGCCTAGTGGTCTGGGTGTTTATTAATAACTAAAGTTGGAGCAGCTTCTGAATTAAAAAGTCACTGTGGACGTTGAGACCGACCAGGGACTGAGCCTAACACACACATACAGTATATATGCACACGCTCTCTGTTTCTCTCTGACTCGCGATCCTCTGCTTCAGTGGGAGACAGGGAGCACTGGGAGGGGGCTAGAAAGTAAGGAGGAGGAGGAGGAGAGGGATTTTAGTGTTTACACAGAGGCCCGGCCACCGCGGCAACTGTTGCCAAGCGCTGTTCTCCCCAACAACAAGCCAGTAATTGGTACTGTTAGCGGCTAACCTTGCGGAGGTGGTGGTGCGAGGTGGGCTTGGACAAAAAGCTTTTTGATACATCTCCCTCTCTATCTCTTTCTCCTCTCTCAAGCCGCAGTATAGTGCCCCTGTTTTTTTTTTTTTTTTTTCCTTTTTTTTTTTTTTTGACAAGAGACTGCCCGTAATCTTGGCACGGCCCCCTTCGCTTTGGAACGATTGGACCGTCTTTAGAAGGAATCGATGAAAATGTGTCCAGACACATGGCCCAGCTCAACCAGACATGAATTGATCATCAAAATATCAACATCATCATTTCGTAATGGAGTGTGTCGGTGCCTTCAGTGCGGGGGGGAATAAGCCAGACTGAAAAGCAAAAGCTGCAGTATCAAGAGGGTGTAAATAAGTGAGCAGTTGTATTCCAAATTCTGCTTTTTTCTTTTCGGAAGTTTCTTTGAACATCTCCATAATGTAGAGGATCAAGTCTGTCAAAGTTGTAACATCTTACTACTGAAAGACTTCACTTACCTCATATGATTTAGATAGTAACACTACTTTTTTTTCCCTTTTTAAACTACAGCAAGTATTCAATACAACCGGGGCTGCTGCTGTGTAAGGTGAAGTGTTAAGACAGGTCATATGTATAACATCGTTTAGCATGCTATATGGGGCTATCTTAACTAAACTATGTCCATGTAAGTTCAAGTCTATGTGCAGGTGTGTTTGCAGCCCAAGAGCCAAAAGTTTGATAAGTGCATCTATGAGGTTCAGAATAACATTGACAGACCTCACTGGTTTGTTATCGTTTACAATGAAAGAGTTCCTGACAGTTTTTGACTGGAATTGTTCCTCCCAACTCAACAAATACCAATGCTCGGTCAGTTGCCCTACATGTCTGACTATGTCTTTTCAAAATAGACTTCCATTTTCACAGGAAATGTACAGTTTCCACTCATTAAATGCATACATACTCTTTTCAAAATATACTTAGAACAAGGTAAAAGTATGTATGCTACACATGCTAGCACACTACCTGACCCATTAGCCTCCCCTCTCCCGCCCACTTGTGCAAACTTTCTTACTCTTTATGCTTTGACAGTTACTTGGAGCATCTCATACTGTGCTAAAGGATGCCTCGGTGCTTTGGTATCTGAGGCCAATGGCCACTGACCACTGACCATCAGTATCATCGGTGTTTGAGGAGTTTGGAGTGAGACCATTTTACTTTACATGGCAGTTATAATCGAATCTTTCCATCATATGTGAGCGTGCTTTCTCCGTCTCCATCATGGCCGCCAGCGAATGTTTTTTTTCCCCACAGAAGTCACCACACATCTCTGCTCGCTTTCTCTCTCTGTTACTTCTTCCTTCCATCTCAATACTTCAGTGTTCAGGGTGGCAGTCTCAGACAAACTCCACCAGTGCTTGTATAATTGCTTATTCAATGCTGACACCTGCTCAGTTTGGGAGGGAGGAGGAGAACGGAGAAGGAAAAGGAGGGGAAGGCGGGGGGGTGGGGGTGGAGTAGCAGGAGCCCGCCCCATGGCTGCCAAGGCCCAAGTCAATGTGGAGCCTGTTTTTTCGGAATATAAGGGCCGGCCACGGGTCCCAAGCCAGGGCCCTTTCCTGTGGGCCCTCCTCCTCCTTCGTTCTCCTCCTTCATCCTCCACCCTCCTCTGAGCCCGGCTGGGCCTGGCGCTGGCACAGAGGTCCCTTTGTTGTGCACCCGAGGGCCCGGGCTCTCTCTCTCTCTCTCTGTCTCTCACTCCCTCTCTTTCCACAAACCCCCCTCTTCCTCCTCCTCCTCCTCCTCCTCCTCCTCACCAACCCACCCTCCATTTTCCTCTAAAGGTCTCCAGGCTTCACAAATATGAGATAATAGGAAAAATAGAGCTGGCCGCTTGTGGTGACTCAGGGCAAAACGTCTGAGTGAAAAATAGAAAGTGAGTGAGAGAGGGAGAGAGAGGTATTGTTTGTGAGGTTGGTCGGGGCGAGCTGGACTGAAGTCGAGTCTCCTCCCATCTCTCTCCCTCTCTCTCCCTCTCTCCTTCTCTCTCCAGCAGCTTCTGAACCAAAAGCTCACTGTGGATCCAAAAGCCGGATGGGGGCTCACTCTAACACACACACACACACACACACACACACACACACACATGCACACAGTGTCTCTCTCCCTCTCTCGGCAGGTGGACGGGGTTGTTTTGGCTCGGCTGCAGGGCAGCAGCTTGACTCCGTTTGAGCCAATGAGCCAAGATAATAGCCGACGATTCCAGAGTTATTGTCAGCGTTTTCCCCCCTCTGCTTTTCCCAGAATCCTTCGCGCCGCCGTGCGGGATCGGACTGGGAACGTCACCCTTGGATGAATTAATGCGCTTTAAAAATACAACAATCAGGATCCAGAGTCGTGCGTTCAAAACCCAGACTGTCAAAACAAGGAAGGATGGTTTTTAAAAGTTTCCAATGTCCCATTAACGTCCCAAAGAATATTGGGTTTGAATATTTCATCCAGTGTAAACATCATATAGCTTTAATAAGGAGCTGGAACAAGCTGATACAGAATATAAATAAGAGGAATAAGATAATTTTTTTCAACCTTAAAGCTACTTCAGGGGGAAACTGAATTTCATGACACTCCTTTACTGCCCCGTATGCCTCACATTGCCACTTCCTTTTATTCCCTTCTTCTTTTCATTTCCTCACGCCTTCGTTTTTGTCAAGGGGGAGGCGGGTATCCTCCCTCGCCCTCAGCTCCCAACACCCCACCCTGCAAATATGCAGCCCACACCCCTGCGTGGGCACCAAACTCCACCCGCTTACCTCACAGAACACACACACGTCCTATACGTCAGAAGAACAGGGAGTAGCTACTCTGATTTTCATGGAAAGTGTTGTGCTGTCCTCCTTTATTATGTGATTTTTGGCCTTAATTAGCAGTAGTAGACGCTTGCTGTGTTTCCATCCAACTGTCAAGCGGATTTTGTAAAAACTCTTGAAATACTGCATACATAAAAATCAGGTGCATTTCCATCTGCTGGACTGAAGGGAGTAAATCTTTGAATGTGAGCGAAGTGGAAAGAAGTCTTTCAAGAGTTGATTTGCATCAGGCAAGTTGTTATTGTTGTGCAGTGTCAGGTAATGGTGGCCATATTTCACGTTCTTATATGAAGATGAAAACAAGGAAATGCAGTCGGCAGTTTGAGGGATTCTAATGCACCAACTAATGCCCAAACAGCCACGATGAGAAGCTAATGCATGAGAGAGAGCTAGACATTCTTGTGAGGTCATGGTTTCAGGATGTCCAAACACATCTTTTAACCGATGCACGAGCATGTGCATGTTTATCATGGGCGACAGTGAGGGTTCATTTCTCATAGTGTTCACCACATCAATCAACATCTCACTAAAAGCTGCAGCATGCCAACTCTTCTTCTCTTCTCTTCTCCTCTTTTCTCTCTTCTCCCCTCCACTCCTCTTGCCCATTTCCTCCCATTTTGCCATCCGCCGCACAATGAAAGAGCCTCTTGGCTTTTATTAATAGTTAAAGTGGCCCCGGCCTGTCACTGGGGACAATAACTGCAGCCCTGTTAATAAATAAAAATAATAACTAGGAGATGGAGACAGAGAGGGAGTGCAATGGAAAGAGAACAGGCGACACTGCCATTTGTTGTTCCCTCTCACTTGTCAAAGCTCTTTGGCTTAAAAGC
>JAPZEB010000015.1:5884051-5904928 GCA_029783705.1 Chaetodon striatus | reverse complement strand
CCCGCCGCAACATTTACTTCACTGATTCTTGGTCAAATGTGAAAAAATTGTGAAAAAATACAGAAAATCAAACTTGTTCTAAAAATTTAAATGACGGACGAAAGTTTTGGACTTTCAACTTTTGATTGAGACAACATGAAGGCGTATTTCTTTTTAGAAGTGCAACAATTTCAGACAAAAAAACTGACTCAATGTGCAGTGGCCTTTACTCTGCCTCTGATTGGCTCACCCTCACATTCTTACATCCGTAAAAAAGTTTGATCTAGTTTTGGAGAACGTGCAGATTAATTCCATAACCGATATGTTATCATCCATTTGAATTAGACACAATACCAGATTAATAAATCACCATTTTGTTGTCTTTGAAGCTATCTTGATTGTAGGGGAGCCTGGAGGGACAATCCCACAGGCTGCAACAGTGCTACATTTTGGCTTCGACCTGCTTTTGTTATATCCGCCACAAAGTCTCATACCACACCGAGAGCATTTCAGAAGTGGAGTGTATTGTTGCTGCACAAACTTTTATTGATTTCGTTATTCGTCCTTGATATTTGTGCTCCTATCTGTAAGCAGGCAGTGAAATGATTCCTTTTTCTGTCTGTTTTTGGCAGGGAAAGTTTATTTAACTTGCATATTTCACAGACAAAGGCGATTAACTTGCAATTAATGTGTATTGTTTTTTCCTCTTTTGTCTGTAGACTACAACCTTATAAAGTCAAAACCAGTATAAGTTCAGTTATGAACAACATGGAACAAATATTTGTGGCTGTGTTTTAGTTATTAAAAATACACTTATCCGCTTAATAATGTTGTATTCTCTGAAAACCAAACTGTGGCACGTCTGCTGGAAATACAAGAGTGGCCGTGATCAGCTTAGGCAGCCATGTGCAGAGCTGGAATGTGGCCACCTGGTGGAAATCTGCACTCAACTGGATGTACTTCAATAATTTTCATATGTATGCAAGCATCTAATACACCCCCCTGTATCACTCTTCTACTATTCGGCTTGTTTTAAGGGTGTACAGTATGTTGCCACCAAAAAGCAGGCACAGAAGAATTATATTTAGGGTACTTCTGCTAATGGCCTCACTTTTCAAAGAGGGCAGCAGAAATTTCCCTCTAATCTCCAAACTGCTCAGTAAACAGTATATGTAACCATTTCCTCTCGTAGTATTTTATATGTATAGCTGTATTTGCCATGTAAATACACACAAAGGCACAAAGAGAGATGAACAAACAAGCCAATCAGTGCAGATTTATGATTATTCCTGATTCTGTGAGACAAGACGAGGCAGTCAGGGCTGTTAGCCCAGTGGGGATCACAATGAGGGCACTCTGGTGTTACACATTATGCCTTCCCCCTACGGTGTTACACATAATGCTTTCCCACCACGGTACTACACATATTGCCTTCTCCCTGTGCTGGTGCTTTTTAAACCCTCCCACATTGCTTCTCCACTGCAGGGATCTTTCCCGGCCTTAGTGGGCCGAAGAGCTTACAGCAAGCCGTGTTTAGTCCAATCGACAGGGGTGTAGTACTAATCACCAGAAACAGGCTGCTGTGATCACCAGGAGACTAATACGAACATGGATGGAGCAACTAGTGTGTGTGTGCGTGTTTGAGAAGGAGACAGCGAGAGAGGGAGAGCGAAAGCCTGTCTTTCACGCTCCCACTTTCATTGAATCTCTGGAGTACTGCAACAGGCAGAGTTACTCATCCAGATAACTCGAAAAAAGTTTTTCACAGTTAACTGCGTAATCAGGCTTCTTGAAACCCTCTTATTTTTCCGCATGTTCTCCCTCAGACCTGGGACATTAAGTACTAGAAAATAATTCTTAGTGTCTGTTTAATCGTGAAGCACCAGATGGGTAGAGTGTACTGTGCAGACATGTTGACAGGAACAGTAAAGTGCAATAAATAGACTTCCAAGCCTTTTTCCTGTGATTATCTCTGGCACTCATTGTTTCGTCTCCTGTGGAAAGCTCACACATCTGGCATGAGTAAAAGCCAGACCAAAAAATAAAATGAAAAAAAAATCTGAATGAGTGTTTACAAGTGCGATTTAACTTTGGTTTACTGATCGTGAAAACATACAGATGATAAATGTGGGCCAGGTGGGAAGGGAGGATGATGGTGAAAGGAGTGAAAGGAAGCAAGGAAGAAAGTGATGGAGGGCAGGGAGAGGATGGAGGTGTTTGATGACACAGCAGGAGTTTATCGAGCAAAATGACTTTGCTTATCTATTCAATTAAAATGGATTAAGGGATGCAATGAATGGCAAACTAACCTTGCTCCATTGGCCACACAATTTCCTCAACCTAAATCGCTGTCCCTCCTATGCCCTCCAGTCTTCACCTCTGCTCCTTCCCTCCTCCTCCCTCTGCTCCCCTTCCCTCTTCCTGTACTGATCTCCCTCTCCTCTTTATGCTTGTGTCACAGTTAATCTGTTATTCCATAAAAGCCATAGTGCTATTACTTTGTATTGCCTCTGAGCTACCTACAAGGCTTGCCAATACCTCTGCCCCTGCTCCTCTATTCCATGTAAAGAAGATTAGAAGCGCAGATTGATTTGTCTTTGTCTCCCGCTGTTCCGTGGCGGCCACGGCTATTGGTAACCCATAGCGACAGCATTGCCGTGGTAACAGTTAGCAGTGGTGACAGCTGGGATTGTGGGAATCAGAGGTGCTGCTGGCATAAAAGCTGGCAGTGGGACGCACGGGTGACACATACCTGGGTCGGTGGCACGTGAAGCCTAACAAAGTGCGTCCGAGTCACCACATATGGAACGTCAGCCCTAATCAGCAGCACGCCGGAGACAGTTTACTGCCTGCATGTTGTGAGCGAGGACACAGAATGAAGATGTGTCACACCTTTCAACCTTTCATGCATGTGCACACTCAGGCAGACCTGCGCACATGCAGGGGCTTTTGTTTTTACCTGACACTTAGCCTCGGGCTAACTGCATTTTGGAGCCTTGCAACCTTCGGCTAATTGAGTTCTTGGCCCTGGGCTAACATTTCCCTCTGGAGCCCTCTAAACTGGGCCAAATTTGGCATTAACCTATGTCTACCTAATACTGTTCTGAGGCAGGGGCACAGCTAATTTTGCAGCAGTATCAATGGTAAGAATTGCAACTGTGAAAATCTACCTTGACAAATACACTCGAGGATCCATTCTGTTGTTTGAAAAGTAAAGCAGCAGAGAGAACAAAAAACAACTACTCTTCACAGCAGGGGACAGAGAAAGGATTTGATAATCCCTGTGTGTGAGTGTGCCTGTGTATGTGTTGGTGAGTGGGTGGGCCCCTGTAGTTTCATTATAACATTCGACCATTAATACAGATGTAACCAATTCTGAAGGTTGTTTTTGACACCAGGGGCCAGATGCATACCACACAGTGTAGACTCATGACTAACTGCAGTCTTTTTGTCAGATGTATGAAGCTGTGCGTAGGCCTGATTCTGTTTCATAAATTGTGATCATTGTGGTGCTGGGTGCACGAGCCTCATTAACACACCCACAGTTCGCCATGAACGGCTGTAGAAACGCCCATAAACATCTGTTTGCATATTGATCCTCGTGCCCCTACACCATTCATTAGACCTGTCAATGAGGGATACAGTAAAGAAAGTGCAATTTCACCAACTGTGTTGAATCTGCAAAGTGCCAAAGCAGCCATTAACACACACGGCTGTGGATATTTGAAGCATCCATACCACTTATTCACGGTAAAATCTGTGATTCATTTATGGCGCTGTACTCGACTCAGAATTATGACTAATACTGTAAGTGTCTAGTGTAACAGATTTAGCCATTTAATACAAATACTGAACGATTCTTTTTTTTCCATATAAAGATTTTAAGGGGCTCAGCGGGATACAGCAAACCAGCTAGCAGCATTAACAACAGATTGGAAATGGGCAACAACATCTTTTGCAGATACTAGATATCAAACAAAAGCCAGAGACTGTATTGTATTAGTTATTTGTCAGCTGTAAATTCACCAGTGCACCATCACTACATTCCAAGCAGAGGAGAGAAGGTTTTGTTATCTCCTTAAAGGTTTCTCCTCCTTTGTGCTGCTGCATCACGTTCGCAGCTGTCTGTTCCAAAGAGTAGTGTGAAAGTCAAGAGCGCTCAGTCCACAGCAAAATCTGGGGACCAAAACGTCCCCAGACGTACACTGCACAGAACACTGACTAGCACAAAAAAAACCCCCAAAACACAATGCTCCACTTGAAGCAGTCTCAGTCGATTGAGCGGTCTCCAAGTGACGATTCCAATCTCCGATTTTCAGGGGGCCGCCATATTTCTAACACTCATGTTGACACTGACTTCACAAATTGCTTCAAACAATAAAATTAAATGATCATTGACAGGAAGATGAATGTGAATAAAAATGATGAAATTCAAAACAAACTTTATAAATGCGCCTTTGAGCCACATCTCAGAGAACACTGTGTCGTCTGCAAAATAATACAACCAGTGGAGAGAAGAGAGGAGCAGAGCTGTCAGCTGATCACCACCTGGTGGTGAGTTGGATCAGATGGTGGGGGAGGCTGCCAGACAGATGTGATAACCCAAAGGTGTAGTGAGGGTGAACTGGGAACGTCTGGCCGAGGCCCCTGTCCATAAGTCCTTTAACTCCCACCTCTAGAGGAATTTCTTGTGCATCCTGGGGGGACACTGGGGACATGGAATCCGAGTGGTCCATATTCATAGCCTCCATTGTGAAGGCAGCTGCTAGGAGCTGTGGTCAGAAGGTTGTTGGTGCCTGTTGTGGCGGTAACCTAAGAATCTACCGGTGGACCCCAGTGATAATGGAGGCTGTCAGGCTGAAGAAGGAGGCCTTTCAGGTCTGGCTGGCCCAGAGATCACCTAAAGCAGCATGCAGCTGCCAGTTGGCCACAAGGACTGCAGCTTTGGCAGCCGCTGAAGCAAAAACCCGGGTGTGGGAGAAGTTCTGGGAGGCTATGGAGAAGGACCTTCAGTTGGCCTCAAGGAAGTTCTGGCAAATGGTTAGACGCCTCAGGAAAGGGAAGCAGGGCTTGTCTCAGGCTGTGCTCAGCAGAGAAAGAGAACTGCTGAGCCGAACTGGCGATATTGTCGAGCGTTGGAACGTAAGCTGATGAAAATGAATGAATAGACGACCAGTGAAACAATGTTAACCATCTCAACATATATTTAATCTTACTCATATCATATTACGTCCAGCTATCTTAGCTTAAACCAAATGTACGCCTGGCCTAAAGAATGTGTGTGCTGCGCAAATTCTTCCTTTATAAACACCAGTTAATTTAAGGGGACAGGCGTCTGCATAGGTTTTTGTGTGTACGTATCCTTTAAGCATCTGGCACCAGATTGTGGAGAATAACAGGAAATGTAGCTGAGAAAAATATGGATTTTTTTTTTTTAAACATCCACAAACTCTCAGCACACTAGACCAACGAACCACAGAGAACAAACCAGGCATATTCTCTAAAGGTTACCTGGAGGGTAGTTCAACCCTGAGGCAAAGGATTAACAACAGTTTTGCTTAAGTGACAAAAAAACCACATCACAGATGGAAGAGGTTTTTATCTTTCCTGATATACGTCGCTTTATGTCGAAAGTATAAAAAGGCACTCAGCGTATTGTTGCCAGCGGTGGAAATTGACACTGAGGTTTAAAAGAAAAAGCTATTGCTTTTACACTCATCATAGTGGAAAATTGTATATACGGTGTGCGCTGTGTAAAGAGGGACAGAAGCATGCAATATTATTACAGTATCTGCTCTGAATCATTCGCTGTGTCTCTCTCATCTTTCATGCTGATGTCTGTCGAACAGATATTCACAGCATGCAGTTTGCACAGTTCATGGTCTAAATATCTAAAACA
Organism: Chaetodon striatus; assembly: GCA_029783705.1. Lineage (NCBI taxonomy): Eukaryota > Metazoa > Chordata > Actinopteri > Chaetodontiformes > Chaetodontidae > Chaetodon > Chaetodon striatus. The sequence goes on along the minus strand of JAPZEB010000015.1, from coordinate 5,899,050 downwards.
AGGTTTTTACCTTATTGACTTTACCTCATTGGCTGTCTCTGACAACAAGCAGTAAAACACTGAGAATATATAGACCTCTCTGAGAATACAATCTGATCCAAGATCTCTGTATTTATACTATACTTTACATCATGTGCTGTATAATCAAGCAGGTCTGCTATAGAAATAAAAATATCTCATATCATAAAAAGGTGGGAGGAGGAGAAATTAAGGTAACTGATAAGAAAATAAAGCAGGGAAGGCAGACTGTAATACATGAGGTGTGAACTAAACAAAATGGATATGTGTGAGGGAGAGGGGGCTGGAGGGAGAGATGAGAGTGAGAGACAGAGAGAAAGGGGGAGAGAGGGGGAGCGCCAGGGGCTAATAGCACCTGTTGGGGTGATGGTGAGACAGCTGTCATGGCGGGGGGGGGGGGGAACAGGAGCACACTCTTTCTTCTACTCTTTCTTCCTCTCTACGCATGTTTCTTTCCGTCGTCCCTGTTTTTGCAACCGATTCCCCCGTCTATCTCAGTCCTCCTCCCACCTCCACCCCACTGCTAACCTTGTCCCTGAAGGCTATGGTGGCTCCTGACAGAAAGCACTAGGGCGCATCAGGGGACGCAGTGCTGAAACTGACTAACTGGCTGAGTGGCAGCATTGAGAACGCAAGGACAGACCAGTCAGAGTCCAAGGACGGTGGAGGGATTTGAAAAGAGTGAGGGATGAGAAACAGAAAGAGTGAGAGGTGGACCACCTTGAAGCTTAGCACTGATCTTGCGCTACGTGTGTTTGCGAATATGTGCCCATTGTAATCAACAGAGCGCGAGTGCTCTAGTCTTGAAGCCAGAGGAAAAAGGACCTGATTCAGGCCTCTGGGGAGGCTGCTGGCACACACACACACACACACACACACTCACACAAACAGAGGTACAGTATGTAGGACATGCTGCGGTGCTTTGTGTGTGTCTGAGCAGAGCTCGTATGTCTCCGCTCTCTCGCATGCGTACTTGTTTGCGTGTGATCATGTGTCATTTTAAATCCCGAAAATCTCCAGGTGGTTTCTCATCCTCATCTCGCCACATTCACTCCATCGCAGCCAGAAAAAAAAAAATAGAGGGATGAAGAGGAGAGAAAGAAGTTTGTGCAAAGCACTGCTTTTTGTGTGTTTGGATGATGGGTAAAAGTACTTTGATTTTGTTGTTGAGTGTGGTGGCAGTGTGTGTGCGTTCATGTCTCACTTAGTAGAGAAAAAGTGCTAAGCTGTTCAGCTCAACACACCGGACATCTCCCTCTCTCACTGTGGAAAGCATTAGTGTGTGTGTGTGTTTGTCGGTGTAGGCAAGCTGTCTCATACCAGTGAGATTAAGACTTTTTTTTTTCTTAAATCAGTCATTATAGGGAAAAAAATAATCCGGGGACAAACAAACTTTTCGCCTGCCATCAGCAGTTGCCAGCATGTATACGTCTGTGTGTGCAGCTCTATATACAGTGTGGGCTCATTCAAGTGCATGCGTTGTGCATGCATGTGTCTGTGTGTTTTGCGGGTGTTTGTGCATTCAAGTGTGTGTGTTTGCGTTGGCTGATAGGGTTAATCTCCCCACTCAAAGTGTAAAACCTCTTTCCTTCGCAAGGCCTCGCATCCCAAGTGCAGATGGCTCCCAGTAAATAGAGTTCTCTCCCTCTCTCTCCATCTCACCCTCTTGCTTCACACTTTCAGTCTCCCTTTGTCTCATCATTTCCCTCGTTCCCCTTTGTTCACATCAATAACAGTCAACAGGGTGACTGGGTTGATGGCAGCATGTCCGTATGTGCACATGCATGTGTGTGATCGCTATTAGCGCATATATGTGCACACATGTAGAGCTGAATCTCTGCATGTGTATCCTCTCTTGTGTGACATTTCCATTTCCCCACTGTGTGTGTCTGTGTGTGTACATCCATGTGTGAGTGTGATCATAGTTAGTGAGTGTAATTAGTGATTTCGCGGGTGTGTGTGCACATGTGTGTGTTTGCGCAGGGGTTTGTGTGTGTAAGGGTCTGTGGAGTGTGTGTTGAAAACAAAGCGCTAGCTGATAATGTGTCCATTGTGGCGGGTGCATTAAGGCCCTCTTTGTCTCAGGGCCCACAGGGCTAATGATTCTCTAGCAGCAGGTGAGAGGGAAAAAGCCTCTCTCTTTCTCTCCCTCTCTCCTCCACTTGTCTCTCTCTTTATCTTGCGTTGCCTCTCTCGCTCTTTCCCTTTTGCTCACTTGTTTTTGTTCTTCAGATTTCCTCTCTTTCGATTATCAGCTTCTCTCTTTCCACCTTTCTCTCCCTCTCTCTCCCTCTCTCTCCTGCTGATGCGGCCATTAGGCTGAGCTGCCGCTGCCTTTATTACAGCAAATGGACTTTAAATGAGCTTTATTGTCATGTTGGCCAGCCAACTGAATCCCTCTCTCTCTCTTTCCTCTGCCCCCACCCTCCCCCCCTAAACAGAGGCCCCCAGCATTGAGAGGCTGTTGTCAAAGGACTGGAAGGATAAACTTTTGGCCATGGGCTCAGGGCACATCGGAGAAATTAAAGGTATGGTACAACTAAGTAATGACAGACCTAAACTTAACTGAGCTGAATTCAATTAACCATTTAAACTTAAAGTTGGGGTAGGCAGAAATCTGAAAAAGGCCAAAAAAAAAAAAATCAGCAGAATTTGAAAATACACCCTTCTCCTACAGCTCTCCCCTCTCTGTCCTAAGCCCCTCCCACCAGATGAGCACGGGCATATGCATGCCAGTATGTTGATTTATTCAATCCAGCGTTGCGCAGCTCATTTACTCAGCCCCTGCTTGCCTCTCTCTGTTTATCAGATCAAAAATGAGGCAAGAGTTAACTAGCTAGTCACTTCATAGTCCCTCCACCTCACTCCCCGCCGCTGTGGACTGCTTCTCAAGAGGGATAGCAGGCATCAGCTCCAAAAACTGACCTTTGGTTGGCTGCTGTAGCGGCTCCAATTCGGCCAGCGCAAACTCCCCAGCTGCGGGTGTCACAACAGGTTGGGGGCCAGTGGCATTGCTGAGTCCAGCCTGTGTAATGGCAGCAACAGAAAGTTTGCTCTTCTGGCAGCTAATAATGACTGTCTGATCTCCCGAAGCTGGGGTATGTGCTGTTTGGATTCAAGTTGCTGAAGTCGCTGACTTGGGGTCTGTCTCTGGAGCTGCTGCCCCCTGTCTCCTGGTGAGGTGGTCTGTTGTGGCGGGCACAATGTGGTTCGAGGCTTTAGCCAACGTTAGCTACATAAACTTGAACTTTCTCTTCATCTCTGAAACTCTGTGCTGATATTAAACAGGTTTCATTTCATCCATAGTCAGACTCTCTTTTTGATAGGTCCATCTGTTGCATCCGTTGCAGTTTAGGCAGTTGTTGCCAGTGCTGGAATAGCAACTTTCTCTACAGGATTCTCCACCATTGAATAAACGAAGGGACGCGTATGTGCATCTGCATTTGCAGAATAGCCAATAAGAACGGCCCCCATCTGAAATAACCAGTGATAGGCCGACAACTCTTGTCATGGATAGACCTCTAAAGCTTGAAAACAGAGCCAAGAGGAGGTGCTAAGATCAGGTTTTCTCTCAGTCCACTTGAATTACAATGTGCACAAAGTTAATATAGGATATTTGCCTAATTGCGCCAAAATAAAACTGCCTACTCTTTCTTTAAGATGCACCTCCGATGTCCATTGAGGGAAAAAAATTCATGAATCCATAAAAAAGACTCATTTTAACTTCACATCTCGCCACGTCATCAAAGTGATCCAGGTGGTTGTTGGCTGTGTCCATGGGTATAGTGCAGAACTGTGAGCAGGTAATGCAAAATGACTTCATTGTGCAGAACCACCAAAATGCAAACACATATTCAGCAAGCAAAACAAACAAAAAAAATCCCCGGCATCATTTTACTTCCTATTTTCATCATGCATGACAGGAAAAGCAGTTGCAAAGATTTAAAAGATATTCATAAGCCCAAAGAATAGTTCCTATAATACTGGAAGTCTTTCCTGTAGCTCATAGTTTACATATATACAAAGAGTGGGAAGTAAGCCAAACTATTTGCATAAAACCTTTCGCATGTCAGTCGATGGTGTTTCTGAGTAGCCCAGTTTCTTGAAAATAGCCATAAATGGCATCTAGTGACGAGTTTGTAAGCTTATAATTAAAAGGAGTGAGATCTGGGGAAAAACAGCTTTAATTCAAGGTTAAATTGAACTGAAATAAACTGAAATTGACTAAATTCAGTTGAACTGAACTCAAATGAACTGAACTGCCCTGAACTTAACCAAGCCAGCCGCCTCGTCCCGTGTTTAACCAACATGTCAAACACTCAATGACGTCTCTCAGCTCTGTGTTAATCTCAGTGTTAATCACCCATTCTATCCACACCAGCCCTTCTTAACATCCGAGAGTCAGACAGACAGAACGGGACAGAGGGCAGGAAGTGGAACAAAAAGGGAGCCAGAGAAGCTGCGCTGTGAATAGGCAGGAGCGAGAGTCAGCCAGAGAGAAAGAGAAAGTGAAGGGGAAAAAGATGTGATAGAAGCAGAGAGAGGTCGAAGAGTCTGGCTATTATTCCCTGTAACTCCAGGGCAAAGCCGTCGTTCTCCTCCAGTAATTGAGCTTCATTAGGAAGCAAAGCAATATGTAATCAAAGAGCCTTGCAGAGCGGCGTGGCCGTCGAGAGGGGGGCTCCATTGATCAAACCCCCTTTTCCCAGCTCCCTGCCGCGCTGACATTTCTGTGTAGGGGCGTCCCGCTTGGCGCACCACACACCAACAGCTGGGGAGCAATATCAGGAGTGTGTATGAGTGCATGTGCGTGTATGCAGTGGAAGTGCATATGCTGCTGAGTCCATGTGTGTGTCTTAGACAGTGCTTACATAACAATGTGTGTCTGTGAGTGTGAACTTGTGCCCATGATTGTGGAAAAAGACGACAGAAATATAAAGAAAGTCAAGTGTTCACACACTTGTTTGTACATGTAGGTGTGTGTGTATGTGCTGTTCTCATTTGTCAGTGCATCCCTTGACTTTTTTTCCCCCATCGAATTCCATTGAAGAGCTTTTTGTGGGGAACAAAGTGATTTTGAGCCACTGCCTCTCGCTCTGTCTGCCGCATTGAGAAGCCACATTGGTAAAAGGCCCCATGCTGTTCACACAGCAAAACACACACACACACACAAGTATGGAACTCATGGCACTAGAATAAATACCCCCACGGTATAGTGTCATTAACATCAGATCTGCAGCATGCGATAGTTGAAAGTGACAGTAAAGCTTGATCTCTTAAACTCTTGATTTCCTTTTGAATTACCCCTTGTGCTTCTTTATATGCTGTACAACAGTTTTATATATGGTATCGGCTTGTTTCAGCACTTCTTAAAAGCTCAATGATGTTACACTGGGGGAAATAATTAAAGATTCTTCTTCCTAAGATTCTTCATTCCATCAAATTGAAATATTTTGGATGTCTTTGCCTCATTTGATGCCCGTTTTCTCAAACTTCTGCCCAGAATATCTGGTATCTTTGGAAATGCTGGAATCTTAACTGCAATTTACCAGGGGCGATAACAGGGTTTCCCACACATTCATTCATTTCTGGCAAACTGCCACAATATCAGCATTTGTCGCCACATATACATTTTCTATTTCTGGAGCTGTGCCCCTCTCTCTCTGTGCCTCTTTTTCTCTCTTGAAACTTAACCGTTTGTTAATTCATATAAAAATGTAGCCCTCTATTTCTCAGAGAAATGGTGCTCTGGTTTTAGTGTTGTCCATCGTTTTCCAATCCTCCTTTAGACGAAACCAGCGGCGTTCCCACATAAACTGCGCACCCTGTAGTCCATCGTTGGTTTGAACCTGTGTAACAGCAGCAACAGAAAGTTTGACTTTACTTAACTGTGCAGAAGTTGGTCCGCTAATCCATTGATCTGATCTGATCAGCTGATTGATCCAACCACAAACTGATCAGCTCTCCGGTGTTTCTTGCTTTCTAAGGGAGCAGCTATGCTTGAAAACAGGATTTTCAAGGGTAAAGACAGCGATCAAACTCAGCAAAGTACCACTAATAGAACGATCCTGTCTGTAGTCAAACAAATGAAGTAAACTATTTGGAAAATCTAGTTACTGCAAACTGTGTAATAAGTGCCTTAATTAAACCGTAATTTTATTATCTTAATCTTAATTTGATTATTTACAGTAATTGTGTTGTCCCGGTGTGTGTAAATGCGTGTAATATACTCCCCATACTTCTAGACTATTTAACCACCATGTCTCCTTTGCCTTCTCCTCTCTTAACGCTCATATCTTTCCTTCACCAACATGTCTTTCCTATCCCTCTCCTCCTCTCCCTCCTTCCCTTCCCCCTCAGCCATCTCATCCCCGCTCCTCCCTCCTTACCGGGGGGGAGTTATCAATGCAGCCGGGGTCATTAATTAGCACCACGAACACGTTGACAAGTATTACATTGTTACAAATTGGTTAATTACGCCACGCACGGGTGTGCGTGAGAAAAAAAAAGAGAAAGAGAGTTGCTGTTGGTTCGGTGGGTTTGTAGGTAAGCAATCTGCCTAAGGAGGAATGTGTGTAAACCAATGGAGGAAACCAGTTATCGATCCGCCTGCCTGCCTCGCAGCAGCTGAGGAAACAAGCCGACGCGGAGCTGATTTATGGGGCGACCGCAGAAATTCTGAAAGTCTGAATGGGAGGGAAAGAGCAGAGAGAGACAGGGCGGCTCACATCCACGTAGGAGAGTTTCTAAAATCTCGTCTCAGTTAGGGAGCGTGTTGTTTTCTTGGATTCGTCTTCTTCTGCAAATACTCTGGTTTGCTGATGAAAGATCCGCAGCTGAGAGGGGGATTGAGAGCAGCTTGTAGCAAAAGAAAAGACTGCTTGTCTTCGTTTTCACACACCTAACTACCCAGGCTGCTGGTTAGAGGAATGTCCTTCGACCTCAGCGTACACAGTTTTGCACAGAAGTACCCAGTTTTATTGTGTTTGCATTTGTGCATGTGCATGGATGTGTGTGTGTGTCTGTGTGTGTGTAAAAGGGGGGTTAACCCTAACAAGAACCTCCTACAAGAAAGACTCCTTTGATCCATCGTTTCACCTTTGCAACCCCCCCTTATCCTTTTTTTCCCCCCTTGCCCCCTTCCTCCCCACCCCTTCACCCCCCATTTGAACAGGCTAACGTTTTTAACACAAGGCTCTTTCTTGTCTTGGTCAGCTTTGGCTACGCACACACACACACACACAGACAAGCACGCACACACACACACATTTCTGGCTCTACAAAGGTGGGTCTGTGAGTTAGGACAGCGGCGTGTTTATTTTTCCAGCGGCCAGTGCTCCCGACAGTTGCCTTTATTGTTCATTGTTGGCGGATGGATGGAGCGCGGAGGGAAGTGAGGGAGGAGGAGGGGGACGTGGGCAGTGGAGGCGGGCGGGTTGGGGGGTGGCGTGAGGCGGCGGCTACCAACAGGGAGGACAAATGGATGGCTCTCACCTTCCCGGGCGGTCAAAGGGCAGGTCAGCAGCCGTGTCTCCTCGCCTTCACTCCCTCCTGCCCCTCCCCTGACTCCCCCTTTCATCCCCCGTTGTGTTTCTCTTTCTTTTCCTCCCTGCTTCCCTCCCTCTCTCTCCCTCTTTCTCTCCTCTCTTTCTCATCTGGTTTGACTGGCGCAGGAATGTGGCCCTGTTAAAGGTAGCAGCTGAAGAACAATGGGGGATTGTGCTATTCTACACATGCACGTACACACACAACAACGGCATGTAGGCAAACATTGGTACATATGACCAGACATGGGCGCACACACTCGTACTGATTGTGCCTCAGTGTGCCTCTTTCTAACTACATCCTGTTGAATGATTTAGACCGTGTGTATGTGTATGTGCATGTGTGTGTGCGTTTGTGTGTGTTTGTAATGGAGCTAGTATGTCAGGATCTGAGAGGTCAAAGGTCAGGCCATGCTAAATGTGAGCAGGAGGTTGGCTGACTGCAGGGTAAACACAGACCAGACACACTCGCCTTCTCTCTTTCTCTCTTTTTTTTCCTCTCTCTTTCACACACACACACACACACACACACATTCACCGAGCCACAAAATAAAGCTTGAGTGCCAAAGACCAATCTCCATATTTACCCTTAATGAAATACGCTTAGATTTTACTTTAAGTTTTAGTAAGAAATGTAAATTTTTCAAACCTGGCTGAAGATTTATTTTTGTTTGTTAAAACATATGAATTTGGCTCACGTTTTACATTTGTTTTGCCGCCACGTTTTGCCTGTTTACAAGTGTTTCCTCAGCCAGATTTATTTGCTTTATTTCAATAAGGCAATAAAGGCAGTGATGGATGTGGCTCGAGTAATCGCTGCTGGCCTTCTGTGCCCAGGAAAATAAGTCAACATCTGGTTTTACAACTCAGCAGCACTTTGCCAAACGCACCTTCCGCTGACATGCCCCCCTCCTGCCGTCCAAAACCCCTAACCAGTCATATATTAGGTTGACCAACAAGCCATGGAAAGCTCTACACTGCTTTGTTGTTCCTTCCTCCTCCGTTCCTCTCCTTCATGCCTCTGACCTCTAACCTCACCCCCACAATCCTTTCTGGCCTCCAGATAACCATGAAAATCTCTAAAAGAAGAAGAACGCAGCATCAACTTTTTGCTTCTGTTACATTCACCTGTTATTTATATGTCTTAAAAGAATAATTTATTGCTGTATACTAACACTTCAACATGTCCTGATATCGGTGATCAGGTAGACATCTGAAAACCAAACTTTTCCTCCACATGATGAAAAGGTTTCATGGCGTAACCTCAACCGAGTCTTGCACTTTTCTTCAAAGTGCTGCCATCTCACCTTTGACCCCTCTCTTCCCTCTCCTCACCCTCTCTCTCACCCTTTAGGTACCGCAGACAGCCTGGCAGAGAAAGAGCGCCAGCTCATGGGCATGATTGGCCAGTTGAGCAGCCTGAGGGAGCAGCTCCTGGCGGCCCACGAGGAGCAGAAGAAGCTGGCTGCCTCGCAGATGGAGAAGCAGAGGCAGCAGATGGAGCTGGCCAAGCAGCAGCAGGACCAGGTATACAGGGGCACGCTGCATGTGAAGGGCTTCATTTGGAAACGCTGTTTACTGTATGCCTACGCTGCAAAACAAATCCAGCCTAACAAGTCCTTTAGTCCGGCTTGAGTTCACAAAATCAAAGAAAAATTGAAGCATTTGTTATATCACTTGTCTCCTATCAGATCGGCACTTTTCCCCATCTGTAGATGTTTGGATTCTCTGGGAAATCCACCGTATTTTATGATAAAAACTTAATAGAATGATTTTTTAAATAATCTCTTTCTCTGTAGTAATCACTCCAAAAAAATCCTGTTTATCTGTTGTGCCTGATTACAAACACATATGATTGGATACCAAATTTGATTCATACAGACACACACTGGTATGTGAGGACACACAGATGCACATACAAACTTAAACATCCCAAACGGTCGCCAGAAATTCTCACACAGATTTTAAGGGGGGCTCAAAGATGGTGGTCGAAAAGCAACAAATCACACAGGATTCTTCTGTCCTCTTCGCTCTTTCTCTCTCTCACACACACACTCACATCTTCTACTGTACACAGCCAGAGACATGCGCCTTTGGCAGCTCGAACACAGGGACACTGCACAGGAATAAGCTGAGGGTATGTAGTGCTGGAGCGGATGTAGCGCAGACATACACACGCGCCCTCACACACATACACACACACACTCCAAGCTCCCAGGCGAGGGTCTGCCAGGTATTTGCATAGAGAAGGGTTTCCCTCTTTGTTGTGCTTTTTAGCTTCTGGAAAGCTCGGGTTTTACAAAAAGAACACACACACATGCAGAAACACAGCTGTAAGGACAAATCACCTGTGACAAACACAATGCCTTAAAGTGCCCTTGGCTGCATCCCGCACCACTGCGCACAGAGTGGCTGCACGTGAATGCACTGTATGTGGATACTGTATTCTTGTGAGAGTTTGTGTGCAGAAGTTAATTATGTTTTAGGTTTCAAGTTGTTGCAGAATAAGTAGGAACAAATGCAAAAAAAAGCCATAACGGCGTACGATGACATCACAAGCAATAAACTGTGCAAATAAAAGTGAAAAATGCCTCCAAATTGATTATGACTAGCAGATAAGAATCCAAAAAATGAGCTTTTCAGTAAAGAATGTGCTCATGTCAGTAAGTGTGTCGGTGTGACGCTGTTGTCCACTTGGCTGTGAGCTGAGTCCAGATGAGATGAGCTCTTTAATATTTCATACCAGGGCATCGACCCTCTGTCGTGCAACTGGGGCCTCAGAGACCTGCAGATGTGTCGCTTCTCCCACAGGCCCTGCGCACACACCAAAACACACACATACACACACAGCGCATGCACACACTCCCCACACAAACATACTGCCTATACTGTACATTCTAATAATGTGTCGTGTGCTCCGTCCCTAGATTGCCCGGCAACAGCAGCAGCTTCTGCAGCAGCAACACAAAATCAACCTCCTGCAGCAACAAATCCAGGTGAGGCCGCTTTGTGTGTGTATGTGTTTGTGTGTCCAGCAACATGTGCAGTCATGTGTATGTATCCTTCCAAGTGTTTGTGTGGATGTGTCCTGATGTGCGTCTGCATGGCCCACAAAGGCAATTTTGTGATTGTGATTGTTGAGGCTTTTCTTCGCTCAGCCATCAGCATTTTGGGCCTGAATCAGTGTTGACTTATAAAAGCCCCTCCTCCTCTAACACACACAAAAGCACACACACATAAACACAACCTGTGTAATCACTTGAAAGTGGTCATTTTGCTTGGAAAAATCAGTACAGTATGTATGTTTTAAATCCTTATTATATAAATCAAAGTTTGCACGTCAAACTGGCAGTGAAGTACACGATTTTCATGTTTGTTCCATTGTGCCTTTGAATGACTGTGGAGGTGTTTTCTGAGGCAGAGCAGTAGATTGGCACAGTTAAGCAACAGCAATGTTGTATAAATTCAGACTAGGCAACTAAGGCAGTGATGTAGGGAAGATACTTACGTCAGAAAAGCTGGCAATAGGTTCATCTTTTACTTGGTTTCACCTTATAGCCAATAAAAGGTTAGGTCATACTTTGTGTATCATGGCAACCACAGGCTAGTTAACAGACATCATTATTAGCCATTAGGTACAAGACATATGGAAACACAAACCCTAAACCTTAGAATGGTACCCTTTGTGGGCCCAGTCACTGAATATAATCCTTGCCTGGCTTGACTCTGGCCTGGGGTCAGGTCTTTGTTATTAGGAGCCAAGTGGACCCATGAAGGCGTTAATTTTCCTGTTAGTAGAGTGGTGAAGACAGATGGACGAAGCACTTTGTGAATTTCTTACGTAACCGCAAAGCACATTTTAAGTCTTACTATTGATATACAGGCCAAACTTGAAATGATAATGTGGACAATGAGAGTTCATCTTGAATTACTAAGCCTCATTTCCACTGCATGATACCTGTAAGACTGGACTCACCAGGAAACGTCCTTTTTTGATTTTCCATTGGCAACATTTTCAAGCAGACTCCCACATGCTGTCAAACTTCCAAAAATGAATACACTTACTGTGACATTTCTGTCCTTTATTAGGCAAACAAGGCAAGGTTTCCCTGATTTAAGGCAGCTTTTTGGTGGTAGAGCTTCATCAGGCAAACCTTGCCATGTGTGCCTGATGAAGGTTTGGCACCAAAATGTTTTTTCTTTTCGCAAGTTAGACAGTATACAATTTTGTCCTACTCGTCCCTCTCCTACACAGCTGTTATGATAAAGCTGTGTGAAGTGTTCTTCGTTCTGGGTTTCCCATAGTCAAAAGTTGTGGATACCGGTAGCACCTTAGTCAAGGTTTTAAGCGAGCTGAGCCAATACTAGAAGGCAAAGTTAAGAAGCTCAGAGAAAAATGCACCAGCATGGCTTGAGACAAAACCTTACACAAACCTGACATTTTCAAACAACCAAGCTATGGTCAATAGAGACCGCAAACTTTTCTATTCACGCAACCCATTTTTAAGAAAAATGGCAGCACTCAAAACCACAGTATGGTCAACTGGCGGAGTGCAGACGTTCCTCTAGTTGGTTGCTGATGAAAGTCGCATTGAGGATGATGACACAGCAGTTTTACACATCATTGCTATGCCGATTAGCCAAGAGTCCTGCCTGTGTACCTATGTGCACCTGATACCAAAAGTGAGTGGAGTTAACACAAGTTGAGGTGAACCATGCAGTGGAAATGAGGCAATAGTTACCCCATAATGTTGGCGTCCTATCCTCTACCTCTCTTTACCCTGAGGTGTATACAGCACAATTACAAGAAAGAAATAACTGTACAAAACTCACATAAAGTTCAGTACATAGAGTGAGGCATTCTTGACTGTTGGGTCCTCACACTTTGGCGTAGTATCAGCTTCAATCACATGACATCCACAGGAGGAGCTCCTTTCACAAGGAAATACAATGAAATATTAACTTAACTTACTTGTTATGTAAAGTCATGATAAAATCATGTAGATTATAGATGTCATAGTAAGAAACCTTATATAGGCAGAAAAACCTGCAAAGTAAATCAACTAAACAGTCTCTTTGAATGTGAATCTGTGTCTTAGAAAATGGGTGGCTATATATGTAACACTTGAAAATGGAGGTATTGTCCTTTTGGGTGCTACACTGGAGCCTCTATGTTGGTCCAGGTGGCTTGGAACGAATAGCCCAGGCCTTTGTAAAAGCAGATGACACTGAATTTTGAGCTGAGAAAGCCGGGCTTTGTATCATAAAGAGACACCCTGTCCAAGAGGGAACACACACACACACACACACACACACACACACAAAAACACACATTCCCTTTCCCCCAAGAGTTTAGCCATACACAGTTTGTGTGATAAGAGACCTTGTGATAGCATGTGTGTGGTACGTGTGTCTATGTGTGTCCACGATTCTGTGCAAAGCAGCTGTGTTTATTTGCTTTGTGTGAGTTAAATTCTGAATTGTTCCCGTTTTGTCTCACTGACAAAAAAAAAAAAGAAGTTTGTTTCTGAGGATTTCTCTGTGCATTCTCGAGCGTCCATTTCTTCATCTGTGCATACGCGCGTGTGTGTTTCGCCGCAGCTGTGTGTGTTAAGCTATAAACACGTCCGCTCATGATTCACTCCCTCGCGACCCTGCCGAGACAAAGCTCTCTTTTCCCATGACTTTGCAACCTTTTCCCAAACAAGCGTCTCTCCATTGAACAGGCCCAACAATAGTTTCTCACAAGCAGGGGCAGCTGTAGGCAGCCTCGTTAAGAGAGGGACACAATCAACAGGGGCTCATCACAGGAGCGCAAAACACACACACACATTCACGTATGTCACACACATCAAAGTGCACACAAATGCGTACAAACATACAAAAATATACGCCTTCACACGCTCGCACACACGTATCGCAAGCAGTGACAGAGAGCGCTGTACACTCTCCTGATGATCAAACACACACTCATCATCAAAGACTTGGTCGAGAAATACACTGCTTAATCATTCATGAAGAGATTGTCCGCACAATCCCACAATACAATGGCCTGCCAGAGAGAGGGCACCAGGTTCAGTGTGTTGGGGTGTGTGTGTGTGTGCGTGTGTGTTTTGTGTCTGTATGATAAGCCCCTTGTGATTGCATTTCCCCCTAACGAGGCTGAGTTCAGCTGTCCCTTCGTGTGTGTGTGTTTGTGTGTCTGCGTCCTTGGCTTTGTTAGGCCCAAACCCCCAAAGGCCTGTGAAGAATGCTTTCAACCGTCCACTTGGAAGAGGTGATGAAATGAAACGAATAATCAAGCTCATGAAAAAGAGAGGAGACTGACACACATCCCTCATGAAAGGGGGACAAATTATTTATTGTCCTCGCGTCCGGTTTCCTATTTTTTCTCACCCTGAAACCCAAATCAAGCTAGCGATATGCGTGTTAGCGTCCGCTATTTAGGCCAACGGCACTCGCCGAGTGTGGTGCAAGCCGACAAACAGGCGAGTTCATTTACAGAGGCATGCATCACACAGCACAAGCTAATGACAGCACACTGTATGAACGGGATACACATGCACACACCACTCATTAGTGTCCAGAAGTCACTGATTGGCTACTTTATCGTTCTGACTAATTGATTCTACCTGGAATTATCCATGAATTAGCATCAATTATGATCCATTTATTTTATCTCCTCACACACATACATGCAGTTACACACACACATTCACGTTCATTCACTTTTTAAGAGAGCTTTTATTTGGCAACATCTAATCCTAGTTTAACCCCTCGATCTGTTCTTCAGGCCAAATTTATACTAAACTTGACCTTTATCCAGACCAGACCTCTGATCCTAACCCTTTAAGGTTGGAGAGTCTTATGAACTGAATTTTGTGTCATATGTGTTTAAACTGTCACATCAGACAGATACATCCCTCCTTCTCTTCCAGCTACTTCTAATGGCATTCACTAGAATCAACAACAGCACACCAAAAACAACCAATCAGAGCCGAGCAGTTTCTCATGCAGCTGTCAATCACTGCTCATGAACTGCGGTAAAACTGTCAATCTTGGCAGCACTGATCAAGTATGAATCCAGATACTGTTACTGCATTGCCTATTTTTTAGTCTCAAATGTTTTCTCAAGCTTATTTTAGTGTACGGTTTAGTTGTTAAATGAGAAAGTGTTTGACACGGTCACAATGTTGGAAATTCAATTTTCAATTCAATTCAGTTTTATTTTAAAGTCCAATATCACAAATCACAGTTTGCCTCAGAGGGCTTTACAGCATACGGCATCCCTCTGTCCTTTGTACCCTCGCGGCAGATAAGGAAATGTCTCCAAAAAACCCTTTAACAGGAAAAAAAAAAAAAAGTCAAAACCTTAGGAAGAGCAACTGAGGATGGGTCCCTCTTCCAGGACGGACAGACATGCAATAGATGTCTCAC
>JAPZEB010000015.1:5809278-5820896 GCA_029783705.1 Chaetodon striatus | reverse complement strand
TGACCAATCAAGAGCAGCTTTCTCACACAAGGCATTTGATCTGGTCCGCTTGTAAATGCTGCCGTGAGAGCACGAACTGTACAGCTTTGTAATAAAATGAGCCCTTGATTCGGACCAAAGCAAGTGCACTCTAGGTCTGAAAGCACCCTTAGATCGGTCTTGTGGTTTCCTTTTTATTAACTGACGAATACAAACTATTTCTGCTGGTACTAAGCGTTATTTCCTTTCATGCAGGTGCAGGACGTATGTGCGAGGTGGCAGTTGGCTGTCGTCTTTGTGGTGTTTTGAAGACACAGACGGCATGAAGCGGCGCAACAATCGGCATTCGTCACAACTAGTTCTTTGATATCTGTTTGGTGTGTCTGGGCCTTTATATTCAACAGAAGGAAGACATCTTTAAGGCCAATATCTTCAACACTCTGCAGCTCACACCAAAACAATCCACACTGATAAACAGCACTACAGGTAAGAGGTAAAATATGTATATTTGACTTCAGGGTGAACTTCCCCTTTAACTTTCCTCATTTACCTCCTAACTAACTTCTATATCTACAAGTCTAGCTAAGTGTGGAGTGTTTCCACAGGTTGGACGGCACCTTTTTCTCCTCCTGAACAACCTTTATAGCTGGCTGTAAATCAAAGGGCAAACTGGAACATGACACCAGAGAATGACACTTCTATTTTTTGGTTTAGGGCTGCAGTCAGCTGCTCCTCGCTGAACTACACCTCTTGTGCTGCAGCTCATGGATAAAAAAACCAGATGCAAAGTAATCAGCTTCAGTGTTTTTATACCACACACACACACACACACACACACACACACACACACACACACACACGAGTGTACCCCTGTGTTACATATGGCTGCTGCGTGAACACTGGGTTCATGTGAGGCATAACAAGGGGGAAGCTGGTTTTCTGATGACGCAGCACGACGCTGAGTCGACACATTTCCACAGCTCGGCTCGTTTAAAAAGCGCAGAAAAAGGCGGAAAAGACACGAGTTAAGTTGTTTACACGGCTTTAAACGCCTTGTCCATGTGAAGAAGAAAATGAGAAAGGCGAGACAGGATGCTTGTTGGTGTCCAAAGCAAAGAAAGGCGAGAAACACTCCCGAGGACAACAATGAAACACTTTAACTCCGTAATGCGCAACAATGTTAAACACACGTACAGCTGGCTGCTAACAGGAGATCAATACAGTGTAACAACAGGCACATTTTCCCGCACAGGAATGAATACAGTGTAACACCGAGTGTTTCCCGTGCAACAACACGGTGTAATAGTCCCTATCGTTAAAACACACACGTTAAAAACACTTGAGCTTTAAAGCGAATTGGATTTAATTACCTCCCATGCGGCTCAGATGAGAATAATACTGCAGAAAAGACGATTAAATGAAAGGATCTACCATCTTACCTAGGCGGTGCTGTATTTCAAAATGGTAGCGCCTGCTTCCGTTTGCATGTCGGGCATTCTGCTGGAGAGGCTGCAGAGGGGGGGGGAGGGCTGCTGCTGCTGCTGCTGCTGCACCAGGAGGATGCTGAATCCTCACTAAAATGACTCACACACACAGTACACAAAGCCTGTGTCTTTTATCAGTGCCACTGAGAAGACTAAAGGCTGTCTAAAAGCCACGGGGCTCTGCTCCACAGGGACAGGGAACACGAGTGAGAGAGTGTGATGGTTCAATTAAAGAGCTCATTATGGGCCATGAAAGAAATATGACACGTTTGCTGAACCACAGAGGACAGATCACGTGCAAAAATACTGCTAATGCAGGCACTGTATGATAAAGATTCACACAGATTCAAGCAGAAAATCAAAAAGCAGCATCAAAAAAAGTGTATTCACTGATTTATATCACTGTAAACTGAATATAGTTTTGGATCAATGATCAGCGGTGAATGTGAGTGTGAATGGTTGTGTGTCTCTATGTGTCAGCCCTGTGATAGTCTGGTGACCTGTCCAGGGTGTACCCTGCCTCTCACCCAATATTAACTGGGATAGGCTCCAGCCCCCCCGCGACTCCTAACAGGATAAGCGGTAACAGAAAATGAATAAATGAATGAATGAACATGCATACAGTCTTTTTCAAAATAAACTTACTAGGTAGGTATGACACCTTGTTTCTACATTTATTTCCTTGGCTTAAAGTAAGTACAATTCTTCCTAACATAATGTCAAGTCGCGTCAAGTCATGTGTCACTAGTGTAGCATGCTACACGTACTAGCACACTACGAAATAGCTCAATCAACATTTGGTTTCACACAGGAAACAAACAATCGGCTCCTGTGTGAAAGTTCTGTGTTAGTTTGACCCATCCACCTCCCCCCTATCCGCTGTGTACAGACTTTCTGGCTCTTTATACTACGGTAGTCACCAGCAGCATCAGAAGTATCCACCGCCCAGTGCGTATCACACCACCACTCGTCTCGGTGTGTCAGTGTCTGGCGCTGACATCCACTGACAGAGTGGTGGTATTTGACAAGTGCGGTTGTTGCCGGTGGCATCTAAAATAACCGTTGCACAGTGTGCATCACACTGCTGCAAAAGGTGCCTCTGTGCGTCTGAATTAAAAAAATTAGAATATAGAAATAAATTTATACAGAGTAATAAGTAAAGACGCCCGCAGACATAATAATACAGCAGCTTTTCAGCTTTAGAGCTTCACTTAGATTTTAAAGTGTCTAACGTCGAGCCGCATTATATTCTGAGGTAGTACATTAAGTGTAATGTAATAACTTTGAGTGCTAACCCAAGGTCAGTCCAAGTTTCAAATGAGGTATCCTTTAAGAAAAACTGCGGCGTTGTCAGGTTGTGAAGAGTCCCTTTGATGGGTGCACAACCTCCTCCAGTATCATCTGCTCTCACTCTTACGTAGCTTTCTACTTAGAAGACTTCTCCAATAGATCATTTGACCACTTACCTTCTAGAAGAGCTGCGGAGCATCCACACAAAACATCACACTAACGCCAAATAGATCAATTATTAAAGACTGAGAAACCAAAAACTCTTAACTAATGACTTACTACCATTAATAACTGCAGATTTGAAGGATTATTAGAAACTTGAGCAAAATGTCACCCATGTACAGTAACAGTTCTAATCAGCAGGATAGTTTTCTGTCTCCTTCCTTGCCAATCAATCAGTCTTGAAATGAAGCGGCGGTCCAGTGAGCTTTTCCCTTCAGTATTGTGCCAAGCTGTCAATTTACAGACAGAAGTATGCCGGCTCTAAAATGTTCCAATAAATAAACATTACTGTGCAAGAGGACAGCTCTTTCTGCGTGCGTGCGTGTGTGCTCGTAAAGTGTGTGTTGCCAGATCTACAGCCTACATCCAGACAGCGACAGACAGACATTATGTAGCTGTGTCACACACAGAGAGGGAGAGAGGGAGCAGGGAGAGAACGAACATCTCTGCTTGTTATTTAGCTTATGGATTATGTTCTGTTTAAATGACATCTCTTCAGCTCTGCAAAAACAACTTTAAAGCCCCCTTTTTTTTCATCATGTAACATATTTCATCAAAGTTCTTCCAAAAATAAATGCGGTCACAATGAACATGCTCAGAGGCCCCTGCAGAAATTGAGCTGGACGTGGACCAGCGGACAGGAAGTCGACTAATCCTCTCTAGCCGGGGGTCAGAGGCTAAACTTCCTGCTTTTGAAGTTGCAGAGGAAAAGTTGACAGATGAAAAATATCATTGTCTCGTCAAATTTTGTTTTAGCGTTTTCATGTGACAATTGTTTGCTTTCAACTTTGCTTTTTTTTCTCCCCCCCTCGCATACGCACACTCACAGAAATGCCCCAGACGGGTGTAATTGGTGTGTAGGGACGGTTGCCGCAAATAACTGTAATTACCAGAAATGACTTGTTTCATGAAAACAGTCACACGTGTCATTTTATGTTTGAGTGCGGGGGTCAGATGTCTGTGGAACTTTGGGTTGCAGCACTTTGCAACTCATTTTTAACACATTAAAGCTCATTGTTTTCAGTCACGCCGCGGTTCCCGCTGAACTCTTCACACGCTGGTGTGAAATGAACTTCTGAGTGTTTTTACCGCCGCAAAGCTGGTAGAAAGAGGGGTCAGCAGCCCCCTTTGATAATGATAATGCATAACACACGCGAGCATACGGATACACATAACAAGCAGGCACGCGGAGGACAACAAGCGTGCATGCAGAAGCACTTGTCAACAGAGAGGCGTAAACACACACAAAACTCGCTCATCGTTTCAGTTGTTGCCCTTTGAAGTCCTCAAATATCATGAAGCATTTACAATCTAATTATGTGCGTTTCTTTTTTTCTCCACTCTTTTACTCTCTCTCTGTCCCCCCCCTCCGAACCCAGCTGTGAATTGAGGGGGAAGAAAAAAAAAATGGAGGAAAAAGCAAAAGCATGAAGATGAGACCGCACGGAGAGAAACAAACACGGGGAGGGAGGCATGGAGGAGGCGGATGTGTGTTGACAGTTGGTATGTCCGCCATTCCTTGGGTCATTAAGGAAGACATACCCCCACTACCCATACCCCCTCCCTGGGAAGTTGATCTTGAAGCTTCAGGGGACTTTGAACCAGGACCAGGACTCATCACCAAGGCCAACCTGTCCACTAAACCCCACCAGGGAGAGGCCAAGCTGGGATAAAGAGCCTCCGAACGCCCCTTAAAGCTCCACGAGGATGACTGGGGGTGTTTGTCAGTGTTTAATTCAACTATGTGAATTTATGTGCAAATAAAAAAAGCAGCTCCAGGCTACGGGGCCTCTCCGGCCATGTCTGACTTTTTGGTAAATAAATCTAAAACTGTCTTCTCACCACGAGCCATAAAGAAACATTAAATCAAAGACAAACTCTCACTCGGAGGGAACAAATTAGTAAAAGGCAATCTGGGGAACAAGCTGTAAGTGTTGTGTGTGTGTGTGTAAGGACAACTGCTCCTGTGTGTGAACGCGTGTGTCTGCTGCTCAAACAGTTCGAAGTGATACAGTTTGCGACGGTACGTGTGTGTCTGTGTAACAAGAACATAATCTATAGGAGGGTGCAAGGTGTGTGTCTGTGTATGTGGGCGGGCGACGGCTTGTGCCTCGAGTTTATGTGTGTGTTTTTGTATGTGAATGCTAAGAAGGGAAAGAAAATACACTTAAAGAATGTGTGTGTGTGTGTGTGTGTGTGTGTGCGTGTGTAGGGGAGGATCATGTGCGTCGGATGTGTCCCCATTTCTGCATGGTGCTCGTTTTCTTCCCTGCTTCCACCCTCCGCAAATCTCGGCGGTGGCAGCGGCGGCAGTGACATTTGGGAGCAATTTTTAAGTGCGCCTGCAAAGGTTGTCAAGGGATTAATCTCATCTCACGCTGGGGCGCAGAAAAAAACGGCTTCCTCCAAGAATTAAACACAATTTACCCATCAAGACAAGTCTTTCAGGATGGGAGACAAGCATAAATAATATCTCCTCGGTCCAGATTCGCTAATTTACAAGCTTAGCATCTCCAAATGTTATTAGCGGGAATGACGAGGTTACCAGAAGGCGCTGTAGGGAATGATTTGTTATCCGGGCAAGCAGCAGCTGCAGCAAAAGGCGCATGTTGGAGTGCTGGGATAGAAAGACAGACATACCTGACACCCACTGCCTCACCCCTCCTTCCCCTCTCCTCCCCCTCCACTGCCACTACGACACCCGGGACTGCACACACCTCAGGCTGGCAGATAGTGAACTTGGCATCTCTCAAGCTAATGTTCTTTTCCACTCCTCTCATTCTCATTTGCTTTCAGTCTCCCCTTTCTCCCTCTCTCTTATTGCCATTTATTTTCTCTGTTTTCCCTCGGTTTCTCTCCCTCTCTCCCTCTGTATCACTCTTTCTCTCCCACTTGCTCTTGAGGCTTGAAACATCAAATAGAACATTTGGGCAACCGTTGTCATCTTGGCAAGTGTTGAAGTAGCTCTCGTCTGCAATAAAAAATAAAAAAAAGAGAGAGGGAAGTTAGTTTTTTTAGATATTCAGCCGCTCTCAACATATCAGTCAAAGCGAATACAGATGTCTCTATGCCTCGTCCAAAAATATGTTTGTTTCTTCTAAAGATCTATATCGCCATCTTTGCTCTGTCACCGTCAATCACGCGCCGCCTGAGTTCTCTGGCCAAGTTTAGCAGAATTTTCTGCGATTAACTTTGTAAATAACCAGGTGCCTCCTGAATTTGGATGCTGCACCTTTTTTTTCTAAGCTGACAAGGAGCTAACACCCTCAATCTGACGTCGCCGTTGTGCGAGATGGATCGCTCGCTCCTGTGTGCGCCTTTGTGCATGCATGTAGGTGTGCATGTATGAGTGTGTGTGTGTGTGTGTGTGTGTGTGTTTAAGGGAGAGTATTTTGATCTGTGCTGGCTGTTTATCTTGCTGAAACAGGAGTCTCCCGTCACTCCAGCCCCTTTCTGATCCTGACAGATGAGTTCAACCCCAGCCTGCAGCCTCCGAGGGGAAGAGAGGAGAGGAGAGAGAGAAAAGGAAAGGTGGAGGGGAGGGAGGGAGGGAGGGAGGGAAGGAGGGGGGGGGTATAAGAGAAAGAAACAGATGGATATAGGGAACAGAAATAGGAGAGAAAGTGAGCGGAAGAAAGAAACACACACAGAGATGGAGAAAGAGAAGAAGACAGACAGAAAAGGGAGAGGACTGGAGGAGAAAAGAGAGGGCGCTTAGCTTCACCTGCCAGTCTGTGTTAGCGGGGATGAGCCAGAGTTCCCTGCTTCTGGAAGCTTAGTGTCAAAGGTGGGACTGCAGGGCTCTGTCTGACGTTTGTGTGTGTACTGTATATCTATGTGTGTGTGTGTGTGTGTGGGCATGTGTCTTCGTGCCCAGTAGGGGTTCCCCCGCACTTCTCGCCTCTCCACCGCTCCTCACTGAGGGGTTGGGGGAGGTTGTGTGTGTGTATACAGTGGCGTGGACGGGTAACGTGGCAGGCATCTCCTCAGACAGCTGAAAACAGAGGACCCTGATCTCTGCCAGGCTAATTGGATGATACATCTGTGTCTTGTTTTTGACAATATTTCATATTTTTTTTAAACTACATTTTAAAATTATTTTCTGGGTCATGTTGTTTGGAGTAATAGGTATTTCTGGAGTTAAAATAAGTCTGAAATAAAAACCTTATTTAGGGAAAAACACAGCAAGAAGGAATTTCAATCTGCTGTACTCAAGCTGTAAAGATCAGAAAAAACCAACAGTCTCTATATTATGAAATACTAAATTCACATGATTAATATTTTATATCACAGCACGAGGGATTAGTAGTCACTTTTACATGTGTGGGAGAAATATTCCTGAAACGGCTTTTTAGATATTCCACTCAGACATCTACCTCACTCCACCAATATTCACATATCACATTAGCATGTTTGGTGAATGATGATGTAATGGGTCAGATGTCACAGAGATTTGAACAAAGGAGGAGACTTTGAGCATTAAGTCATAGTATTACGAGAATAAAGTTGTACTTTATTGAGAATAAAGTCATTTTATACGATAAAAAAAAGTCAAATAAAGAAAGAAATCTTTTCGTGTTAGTTGTGTTCACCTATAATTAACCCCACCTGTGTACCTTGTTTGCTCGAAACATCCATGTGGCAATTTTAAAAATTAAATTAGAGTGGTGTCCTGATCTTCACTTTATACATTAAGGATTCAGCTCCAAGTTTGAAAGGTTTAATCATGAGTGAGGGCATTGTGTCTTATCTTTACAAGAAAAAAGTTGTAACATCATGTAATTAAACTTGAAAATGTACAAAAAAAAAGTTTACGAATTTCTGCCAGGAAGTCAGGTGACATGGTATAAACAGCGACAGAGTCCCTGATGGAGAGAAGACATAGTGGATAACGCAGGGGCCATCATGCCAGCGGCTGCCATGGAGGGTAATGTCTTTTTTTATATCATTTTTAGACTTAGTTGACTTATTGTTTTCAGTTATTAGGATGCTGGATGCATACTGCGTGCATGAACTTTAGTAAAATAGCCGAACAGGCCCATTCGTCTTTATATTTAGACGTTGTCAGGACGCCTGAGAAGGACGTCCAGCTGAGGGCCAGGTAAGGGTAGATCATAGAGATAGATTCACTCTATTTCCTTTCAGTAGATACCTGAACCAACAGAATATAAGTGGCATGCTGCGCAAGTAACATGAGCACTTAAAAGAGAGAAATTAAACTTGATAGCTTTGGAATCTGTAACTTACTTAAAAAAAAACAAAAAAAAAACAGCTATTTAAATACCTCTAACATCCATTTACATGATGTTTGTCATGTTGGTTATTAAGGAATATAGTTACTTTGGCTGTTCTACATTATCCACATATTATTAAAATACAGTCCTTTCAGATTTATGTTCAATCCACAATGAAACAAAATCAGGTGTATTTTTAATCTTGTACTACTAAAAGAGAGTCAAACGTAAAATTATTAAGTATAATAAATCCATCGGAAAACTTTTTTTTACCCCTTCAATGACTGATTTTTGTCTACTTGGGGGTAAACAAGCTGTAAACACAAACCACCTCTTACCTTCTCCATACCCACTTCCATTCCACATTTCCACGTTCACGCTGAAGGGCCACCACAGTGAGTGCCATCCCAAGCCGACTAACAGGGAGCGGAAGTAAGTTATAAAACCCTTCAACAGCGAGCCTGCATTGATGCTGACCTATTGAGCATATGCAACACCATACAAAGGTAAGCTGGTCAAGGGAACTTACTTACCCATCCACGTTGATTCGTGTGGATCACGTGGCTGCAATAATCCACGCGTCACGGTCGTGGGCCTCGGCTGATGCTTTGCCCCATGATGGACTCATCTCCTCTGTCTCAGAGACTGAGACTGTTCTCCGCCAGGTTGTCTTTGGCCTGCCCCTCTTGGTCTTGCCAGCTGGGCTTAAATGAAGATAGACATTTAATATTGTCATACAGACATTAAAGATGAAAATCTACCCTTCTCTAGTGTTTATTTTATTGTCAAATGTTGCAAAAAACAAGCAGTTTAATTATCAAAATGTAAAACAAGAGGATGTGGACCAAAAAAAAAAAAAGAAATGCCACCAGAGATGCTAAGAAGTAATTTTAATCTCTTACTTTCTTTATCATTTTTATTTATTTTACTGGTAAAAGGATGTGAAAAGTGATACAAATACATATAAAGAATATGAAATGGGATTAAGTTTCCCTCTCTACTGCAGAGAGGGAAGACTTACTGCTGTATTAATTTCCTACACCTTAAAGTAAACTGCTCCATTCAGTTATGAAGGTGACTACAAACACAGTCGCACTCCGCGATGGAGTGGGAGTGTGAAGGAAACAGTTTGGGAAAGGCTCACTGACTCACCTTTTCAAGTTGACATGGTAAAGTTGTTAGCAAACAGTTGCCCATGTATACATCTAGCAAATTAAAAGCAATATTGTTATTCATCTGGAATCACGCAGCTGGTCACCTGATGAATGCAAATCCAACATTTACTCGCCTTTTAGCTCTGTTTTGGTCTCCACCATCTCCTGAGGGAAACATCTGGCTGTGAAACAGCCGGCTCCTCCACTGTGTTCACTGGCTGGTCGCTAACTTTGCCTGTCTGACCCCGATCTTCCACGTCAAAAGTCAGTAGAAAAATTGATATGCCATGAGATGGGCTCTATGCATCGTTTTTGTCAACTCCACCACTCATAAAAAAGCACCATCCAAATAATATAGGTTAGTAATAAGTAATGCTCAAAGCTCTGTCTGCACTCTCTTCTAAAAGAGGCCCTTTTATATTTATTATATTCAGAAGATTCTGTCTTGTTTTCTTTTCTTAAAATGCAGGCCTTGAAGTGGAGGTGGATTTGAAATTGAAAAGAAAATTATGAGTGCATTACAGTATAATTTTATCTGTAAATAGAAAAAAGTACTTTTAGTGAACTATGGATGAAAGCAGGTGATTAATCGAGACAGGAACTTGATTTAACTGGGCATAGATAAAACTGTCACCCTATAAGAGGAGGTGGGTTTAAAATTCAAGAAACGACAGGTTTACGTTATAAATTATGTATTAAATATGGCTGCTTTGGCTTTAGATAAAAACATTAAACAGGGCAGGTAGTTTACAGTTGTACTGAGTACTCATAGTCGTTGGTGAACAGCCAATGTCTCTGACTGCCCTCCCATTCAAAGCAGGCCTGATCTGCTATTACCTCCATTAAAATGAATCTCGCAAATAACATATGATCATATTAAGAGTTTTTGTTCTTTCTGTGTTTATGGCAGTACAATAAAAAATAGTAATGCTGTGTTAAACACACATGTTGTAGATCTTGGCGTACGCTCCAT
Source organism: Chaetodon striatus (assembly GCA_029783705.1). NCBI lineage: Eukaryota > Metazoa > Chordata > Actinopteri > Chaetodontiformes > Chaetodontidae > Chaetodon > Chaetodon striatus. The sequence continues at coordinate 5,810,560 of JAPZEB010000015.1, read as the reverse complement.
GTCAGTTCTAGTACAGAAATATTAACTGTAAATAAAAATATAGATTATTAAATTGAGAGTAGGCTACTTTTTTTTTTTTTAGCCCTAAGTAGTATCTGCAGGTATGTCTTTCAGGCTGCATACGCATGAACAACCTCCATCAATAAGGCGAGGTAAGTAGCCTGAGCACCACTTCTGCTTGTTCAGCTCATTGCTTTGAGTGCATGGTAATAACCGAAGGCTACTCAGATGATCATATCAACATTTTTATTCACTCAGATCTTCTTTCATCTGGACCGTGGTCGCCATACATTAAGAGGATACAGCTGAGAGAGACTTGTAAGAAAATCAGCTTGAAACCAGAGGCTAAAGTAAAGGGGATGCCCTCACCATTGCTTCCTTGAAGAATAATTGCTCTGTTATATTCTTAGGTTGCATCGAGTATTTATTTTATTTTTTTGTTTAAACAGAGAAGCAGGAAGAAACATGATGAAACATTTAATCGATTGTCAGCCATGATGTCTGTGTCCTTCACTTTTCTTCTTCTAAGCTTTCAACTGCTCTTAAGTTCCTTCTAATATCGGAGTGTGTGACATGAGAGTCAACTGGTGGGTTTTATCCAGCAAGTGTTTCACCTGACAATCGCAACAACAATGGACCCTGGAAAATCCAGCTGTCCTTCTCTGTAGGTAAGTAGGCTTTAACATGAATAAAGGGTCTATTAGGCTACTGCAAGGATATATTTTCTATTGCTTGTTACACTTTTTTTTTAACCTTTTATTATAGTCTTTTCACTTTATGCTGGATATTGGAGCCCTATTATGGTTGCCTCGTTATGTTGCCTATTATCCACCACTTGTATGTATGCATCCGGTCAGCCCAGAAAGACCAAATGAATCACTGATGGAGGGAAAAACTCTGAGCTCTTGTTTTATTTGCTCTGGTAGATGCATCTGATCCCCCTCCCATTTAAACTGGCCAGAGTCAGACCACTCAAACCCCCTATCTAATATGAGTCTGGTTTGATATACGTGATGATGTCACTTTTGGATTGCACACTCTTGCGCCAGGGACACTGCAGCGAGCATAAACCTAGCTTAATTTTGAGGAAGCATTTTCACAAAACAACCAAGATGGCTGCAGCTGATGTGGATCTTTCTGCTACGGTACTATTTTCTGATTATTTGTTCTCAAACATAGCGATGCTACACCATCACAGCTCATCTCTGCACGCTGTTGTGTGTTTACATTCATCTGTCGCTCAGCACTACGCCACGTTTCGTTGCTCGGATTGGTTGTAGGT
>JAPZEB010000015.1:5794867-5809178 GCA_029783705.1 Chaetodon striatus | reverse complement strand
TCTGTCGCTCAGCACTACGCCACGTTTCGTTGCTCTGATTGGTTGTAGGTCTATCCTTTTGTGTTCAGAGGCATTTTGAGGTCACACTGATACACAGTCATTGATAACGCCTCTTGGAAATGAAAAATGAACTAAGAGGTTCAAGACTCAATCGCATTTGCGATATCGTGACATCCACCCATTAATTAGTCTGCAACCTCTAGCCGCACAGAGCATGCGTTCTCACTCTTCCAACTCAAACCTTGCGTTTGGTTTTCCCAAAATATCGCGGCCCTGGCTCTGCCCTCTCACTCGATTTTATTCTCCTTAAGGAAAGTGGCATCTGTGTTAGCGTCAGGCAGTTTAGAGTGGATCGTTTCAGCAACTACATGGGGCATACAGTGGGCTTCGTCTCTCTCTCTCTCTCCCTGATGGACGTCCTATCGGCGTACACTAGGGGCTGGGCAGATCGATGCCAAAAGATTGATACCACAGACGCTACATTTGAATCTCTGAGATAGGATTGACACTGAGAGCTCTTCACACGGAACATACTTCCAAGATGTTTCTGGTCATTCCTTAGAAGTGCCAGCTTATTCTTTGCGTTCTTAACACGAACACTGATGGTAGATTGCCTTCGCCATCACTGCTATTAAGGGTGCTGGCAGACAATACGCTGAAGTCGTCCTGAGGAAGACTGACATCGACCTCAACAAGAGGGCCGGAGAGCTGACTGACAGTGAGACTGAGTGTGTGGTGACCATCATGCAGAATCCTTGCTCGTACAAAATCCCTGACTGATTCCTCAGTAGGCAGGAAGACGTCAGCAAATACAGCCAGGTTCTTGCTAACGGTCTGGACAACAAGCTGAGAGAAAATCTGGAAAGGCTAAAGAAGATCAGGGCTCACAGTGGTCTCAGGCACCTCTGGGGTCTGCATGTACGTGGTCAGCACACCAAGACCACCAGAGGTAAACTCCCCTGCTTTCCTTTGTTTCAGTAAAATGTTAACAAAAAAGGATTGACACCAAAAAGGGATATATTTTTCTATGTTGAACCCATTTGTAATTCAACAGCATGGAAACAATGTTCTAGGGTCACCTCTGTTGTGTTTTCGCATGCACTTAAACAACATACGTGTCACGCACATGCAGGGCTTCGTGGCCTGACCCCAGGCACCTCAGACACATGATTGTAATAGCAGAACAAAACTGGAACTTTCTACTGGAAAGAGAACTTGGAGCTGCAACAAAAAAGACGGAAGGAGGAGGGAAATAATGACACACTGCTCTCCCCTATATGAAAGTACATTAGCCTCTTTTAATAATGAAAAGTGTCTGTATCGATATTGGCAATTCTGGCCCTTTAAGGGTGCTGTCAGACCTAGAGTTGTCTTGCATTGGTCTGAATCAGAGACTAGTTTTGTCACAAAGCTGCATAATTGCCTAGAGTTGGTTCGTGTTTTCACGGCAGCGTTTACAAGCGGACATGATCATATGCCTTGTGAAAGAAAGCTGCTCTTTATTGGTCAGAATTTACATGTGGGAAAAATCCAGGAAGTAAACACAACGTTGAAGAACAGAGACCACCTCCAAAAGGTCAGGGTCCAGTTATTTTGGTACGTACCCAAGTGCGATTGCTGTGTTCACACCTGCCCAAACGAACCACACTTAGAGGGTAAACAACCTTGAGTTCAATTTAACCAAACCAAACAGAGCAGGTGTGAAAGCTACCTAAATCTTGGTATACAGCTGAAATCAAATTTTGTGGTATCACCCACCTCTACTGTAACCCCATCAGGGCCTCTCTATGTTTATGTGACACACCCAATTTCCAGCAATCAAACCAAATTCCTCCCAATATTTTATCCCATCTGCCTAACCTGATTCACTCAGAAATACACACTCAGCAACTCCCAGGGCTGAAAAATGAAGCCAACGTAGAAGCGCCAAAAACTGCAGTTCTTGGAATGGCCACTTGAGGCTGGCTACAGAGGCGAGTCAATCCTCATAGACCCCCACGTTAAAAGCCCAAACTTTACAGCCGAAATAAATATGTTTGCAGCCTGGTACATAAATGCTTCTGGTCTCTATGGCTAATTTCGCTGTAGATCTTGACTCGAGAAGGGGTGAATTTAAATGAGGCTCAAAGTTACACAAATTAGGGCGTGGCCTCTTTGAGTGACAGGCTGTCTGCAGATAACGTCCTCAGCCTCTCAGTCTGCCACCCTCTTGTCCAAATATAAGTCACTTCTGGCTCCAAGAAACCAAGATGGTGACAGCTGAAATGTCACTGTCAAGGCTTCAGAAAGGAAGTCTTCAAACCAGTGGGTGACGCTGCGTTGGCTATGTTCATTATTTCATACAGTCTATGGAAATACATCACTGAAGCTAGATACTCTTGACATGCCATTTTATCTGTACTCTGAGCCCGACCTGTGCTCATGTTGTCACCAACATTATTACCTGAACATGTTTTGTAATTTTTGCCGAAAAAAAATGGCTCTACTTTTGCTTTTCACCCCATTACACTACTCCCTTAACTTCCTCATAGCTTCCAGACCCTAACTGAACCCCACCACCACCTCCTCAACCCTCACCTGCCCCGCTGACTGACGTCTTGCCCCTCTGACGACCCCCCCCCACCACCTCTCCAAATCATTTCATACCTCTGCCTGTTCCCGCCCACGCAGGCCTCTTCCTCGCTCGCTTCCCTTCGCCAAGTCACAGGGGGCCCCCACCGATGCCCGAGGCTCTGCAACGCTCTATCTTCTTCGCGCACACACACACACCCCGGCCATCACCACCTCTGCAGCAGCAGGCCATCTGTAGAGTCTCGGCGTGCTGGTGCGGCGAGCCAAGTCACCTTGCTGTTACACAACTACTTTTACAACCTTTCACATGGGCTCCACATGCACACCTTCAATTAGCTACACAGCAACAATGTGTGCCTTTGTGTGTGTGTGTGGAGGTAGGAGGCTTTTGCTACATGTGTGTAGGTGTGAGCGTATGTGCGTCCAGAGGGGATATTGTAGCGGGAGAGCGCAAACACAGGGGGCCAATGTGATTTCAGCACGTCTATTGAACTGGTGTAATTGGGAGCACGACCGACAGCGTAGCAACTGGAAGGCTATATGTCAGACCAACTGCTTTTAGTGCCATCTCTCCTTCCCTTTCTCCCTCCTTCGCACACACACATGCACTCTTTCATCTCTTACCATCCCTTTACATTGCCGGTTCTCACCTCCAACCCATCCATCCACGTGTCTCTCCTGAATGGGATGGAAGCTCATTCTTTTCACAGCCCGAACATCCTCGCCGAGACTCTGCCGAGAGGCCTTAAAGAATGTACCGTATGTGCAAAGGTCGGACCTCTCACCCCGACCCGACCTGCCCCGAAACGAGGAAAAACAGCAGGTCTTTGTGATGGCTTGCAAGCAGGATCTGAAGTTTCTCCCACTCAGCGACGCAGAGGGACCTTGACTTTGACCCCTTGTTGTATCCACCATTGCAGAATGGGAGCTGTAAATGCAGAATAGTTTTCATTGAAAAGGACGCCGTGCAGAAAGATATTCATCGCCAAATAGGCCAAATTGTCTGAAAACACCCCTCCTACAAGGTGTTTGTTCGCATTCTCACATTCTGTTATTTTATTAGAGTGCTCGCTTTCTTGAAAAGTGAAGATAATGCTACAGGCCTGTAAAAATTAGACCTTTCGGAGAGGTAGCTGTGCGATGCTTACCATCTAATCCACTTAGATACCCTGCCCTCCAGTCTTTTTCCCTTTTTCTTTTCTTCTTTCTTGTTTACCTAAAATGCCTCTCTCTAACTCAAATCTGCCTCGGTTTTATGTGTTGTTTTTTTTTTCCTCCCTATCTCCTCTCTCTTTCCGTTACTCTTTTTCTCTCAGATCTGTGACAGATAGAAACAGGACTACAGGGTCACGGAGCGGAGGCTGTGAAAATCTCACCACACTTTTAATGACTTTTAATGAGATTCATAAAACATGCAGAAACTTGCAGAAAAAGGGAGAGAGGGAGAAAGAAACAGAGGGAGGGACTGAGAGCGAGAGACGGAGGGAAAGCAGCACCGCCCGCCACCAAGCTGACAGCGAGCAGGCTTGACATTTGGCCTCTCGTAATTAGGGAAGTGCCAGATTCCGTCCCACTAAATCTCAGCTCAAAATCATTATTCTCGACGGTGTTGACTCCGCAATGTCCGACCCGCTTAAGCCCTCCTCGGTGCTTTTTTGTCCCCCCCACCCCACCCCCCCCTCCTCCTTTCTCCCCCGTAAATATCGCAGCCAAAATTACATTACAGTTTTGCGCTTGCCTCCCCCTTAATTGCTTGCCCTCCAAACACAATCTGCTTTGGCAATACATAAGATGGTATGTGAGTTAACAGCGACAGTGAGTTGGCAGCGAGGCAGCTGAGCGGCGGTCTGTGAAAAAAGGGAGCACTAAGACGAGGAGATAAAGTGTGGAGGAGAGCTGGAGAGGAGCTGATCACACACAGACAAGCTGGGGAGCAGCAGACAGATGCCATGAGAGCACGGCTGTCATCCGCACAGCCAGGATGGAGGGAGGAGAGGCGGAGCAGAGGGAGGACGGAGAGGCTGGGATGGAGGGAGACGGAGGGAGAGAGAGAGGCACGGGAAGAAAGGAGGAGTGGGAGAAGGGAAGGGAAGGGAAGGAGAAAGGGAGGTTGAAAGCAGCAGAGGAGGCTACTGTAATGGAAGGAAATGTAATGAAAGGGAGGAGATCAGGTGTGGGTTGAAAGAATGTGATGAAGGGAAGGAGAGAAGGGAAAGAATAAAAAGAAACTTTTAGACATTTAAAATAAGGAGAAAGTACGGGATTTTCTCTTTCTGTTTCCTCTTGTTCTATAATAAAAAACTGCACTCTTTAAAGAATACTTAAGTGTTACTATATATATAATTGAATCAAATGTGCCGTCTGTCTGTGTAAACTCTGTTTACATCACTAAACTGACATTAAATAAAGAAATTACAACCCAACTTACATTAAAAAAGAATAGAGTAAAATATGCTGCTGCCAAATATGCAAAACAAGAGGAGAGAAATGACTCCTCACCCCCTGGAAATGCTCGTACTGGGAGGAAATGTGATTTTCTGGTCAAGGACTGACCGACTGCAAAGTTTGTACATGTCTAGTTTTACTTTAATCCTTCTATGTAGTGGTCAAAGTATTAATTTGTATGTAGATTACATCAAACATCAAATTTAAAAACAAGTAGAAAAGATAATCCAATGTGGCTGAAGTGTTTCATTCCTTGTTTTTCCTTAATATTCTCAGGTTTAACTGCCTGCTCGCTCATGATAATAATATAATTTATGGCTTAATGCAAATACAAACTCTGACACTGTTCTCCTGTATGACTCTCACCTAACTACTTAAGTTGTCTCACATTTAGTCGACAAAATATATGAAAACATACAGGAACAATTCAATTATAATCTCTAACACTAAAATAAACCTGTTTTCTTACTCAGAGGTACTCAGAGGTGAGTGGCACCCATGGCACCAGCCTGAATATTATTTTCAGACGATTAAATAAATTTACATCAGCCAATAAATCAGGAACCTTATTTGTTCTGAATGTGGTGCATTCATTTAGCACACATACAGTAAGACACAAGTCACATTACAGAACACTAAGATGAAGAACACAACATCTATAGCACGTATAAACAATAAAATACTCAGTAAAAGGTGAAAACAGTAAATTAAAGATAAAACATGTTAGAGCATTTGTAAGTGTTTGTCTTAGAGTTTAGGAGTTTTTGAATCAATTGCTTAAAAAAGCAACACAATGTTTGACTAAATAACCAAATAATCTTCATCTCTAGAAATTAAATCAGGTATATAAACACACTAACTGTATGTTTTGACCTCTCAGTACTGTGTACCACTGTGTTCCTGAGGAGACCACGCACAAAATCTTAATTACAATACAGCTGGTATGGTACAGAATAATTTCATCTCCTGCATACTTATTTTACTTTTTACACAGGGATCTGATAGGGATGTTTTCTGAAACCATAATAGGCAGAAAACAGGTTCTGGGAAATAAACAGGAGGTAGAAGAAACACAGGAAATTATAAGGGTGATAATTAAAGTTTCATCTTGCAGAGAGTCACTACCTAATACGGTCTGTGTATTATAAAAGTGATCATGTTTCCTTAATCTGAGCTGTAACTCTTGTATAATATTTTCCATCCGGGCATGTATGTAAGAAGGATGAGAGTGGTGTCAGAGCTGTTAATGACCCCAACCTTTATTTTGAAATGTTACACCATGTGAAGTATAGCCTACTATAGTGCATGTGTGTCATTTACTACTTCACATCCATTTTAGTTCATCATTTGGCATCTGTTAAATCCAGAGGATCCAGTCAGTGTCATCTTTTTTTTTTTAAGTATCACGATTTGTTTTAAGCCTTTGCAGTCAATCATTTCATAAAAAAAAAAAAAGAAAACACTCACATAACCACAAGCTAATACCCCCCAGCATGCAGCATCATCTCACTGCACACACACACACACATAAAGCATCGCCACAAGCTCCTTTTTCCCCACTTTACGAGAAGTTTAGACAAAGTTCCCTCCTTATACTTGGAGGCTTGTGTCTTGCAGAGAGAGCCCATCACAAAGCGTCAGCTAATCTGGGAGATGGCAAAGAGGGGACATGGGTTTGACAGGGGCTCGCTTGCTTCATAAGCCTGCCATTAACGCTAATCCCTATGGGTGACAAGCAGAGGAGGGGCAGCGGCGAGCGGCGAGGGGAGGGACAAGACAGCCAGTAAATATCAATAACAAATAGGAGATGTGGCGGTATTAGCCCCCTCCGCCCAGTTCCACCAGCGCCACCACACCCTCATCCCAGCCCAGTTTGGCCCCTATGTCTTTATCCTTTATCTTGCAGGGATTGGGCTGAAGTTAATCTCTCCAGCCGTTATGACAGTCAATTAGCAGAGAAGAATGTAGCCGGACTCAAGATGCTTGAAAGTGAATGTATGGGGGTTCATGGGGTGCGTTTGTGTGTGTGTGTGTGAGTTTGGTATTGAGGGGTGTGTGTGTGTGTGTGTGTGTGTGTCTGTGGAGAGATGTTCCACAATGACAACTATCTCTCTGTCCGCCCCCCTGGAGAGCAGATGGGATATGAGCCTGCCAATGAGACAAGAAGAAAGAGTGGTGTGTGTGTGTGTGTGTGTGTATGTGTGTGTGTCAGTCATGCATATGCACGCACACATGCATAAGGGCGCTTGTGTGTGTATGTGTGTGTGAGTGTGTGTGTCTTTCTGTGCATTCAGTGCAACAGTGTGTTAGCGTAGTTCCACAGTTGTACAGAGAACAGAGTTGATGAGAATACATTTACTGAAATGGCTGCCTTGTTAAAATCTGACGCCTATGGACAAAATACACACACATTATGTTCGTCAATAATTAAATCGATAGATTATAAATTAGACTTTTCGAAATGTATTACTTTTGTTTGCTTTTTCTCTCATAGATTTGAGGATTTCCATAAAAGTTTGGGCCATCTGTCACCTCAGAGGACACAAAACCTATTGTCAAATCATTATTTTTAAAATCCCATCAAATGCACGCATAATTATTGAGGTGCAGGAACACTAATCAGACCAATCAACCAAAACAGATATTGATTTATTCATATTTCATGTAAGGAATCCTGTCTGCATCCACTGGCAGGCTATTTAGCTGAAGGCAGCACTGCAGACTCCCTTTCACAACAGTAAAAGTGTTTCAAACAGCCATATTTTCGATGACTTTTTCTACAAGTTTTTAAAAAAACAAATTCTCAAAACTGCCAGACTTGGCTGTGAATTTAAGATAGGTTGCAGTTTAGCTTTAGGGCTGCTGCGATTTCTTCTGTTCCCACACTTTTGAGGTAATATTACGATCAATAGCAGCTGAGTGAGTGATCTAACAGCAACAGATGGGTGATTTTGGTGTCTGTGTTCTCATTATTTAGGAGGTAGGTTTGCCAGCAGGGCCAACGCATAAAAACTTGGTGTAGACTTTTAATCAAACCTTTTCTTTTAATACTTTTTTTTGGACACGATATGCATCATTCCTGTTTGAAAATGTTCTGTATAGTGAAGATATGAGAGGAAAAGACAATTAGATGTAGGGATGCAGCTCACCATATTTTTCATTATCTGTTCGTCTGCTGAATATTTTCTGTGTTAATTTATTGAATCACCGCTTCATACGCTTTCAGCAAATAGTGACAAATAATAATGCAGAACCCCAAGGTGACATCCTCAAATGTTTTGTTTAAGCCAACCAACAATCAAAACACTAAAAGATATTCAGTTTATTATCACAAGTTTCCATGAAAAGAGGATAATTCTCACTTTTGAGAAGCTGAATTCAGAGAATTTTTGGCATTTTTTTGCTTCACAAATCACTAAAGGCCTTCACACACCAGGGACAAAATTGCAAAATACTCACCTGCAAATATTTAGCATTAAAACAGTTCATACTGTGACAAGAGTTCACACAAAAGATTTAGTTTTTTTACTAACTAAGGTTCAATCAAATGAACAATGGAGTGGGAATATCAGCATAGTCAATAATGTAAGCGATGCATGGATGTGTGTGTGTGTGTGTGTGTGTGTGTGAGGCAGCAGTGCAGGGAGGATATTTCCTGTAACATGTGGGGCATCTTTTACAGCCTTGGAGGCCCAAGTGAGCTCAATCAAGCCAACGACCCTCCCAAGTCAGCCGGTTACCTGATGAGGTCATCCTCCGAGACAATGGGAGGGGCGTCACAATACTGGCACCAATGTAAATTTGCGACAGCTGTTAAATAAAAGTTGTGATGGGAACAGATTTGCCAGGAGCGACTACTACCAGGATCCTGTTGACTGAGGTTAACTGTTGTATAGACTAAGCTACTGTAACTTATGTCACTGACGAGTCCTCAAGTCCTTTTAGCGAATGCTCCGAGTCAATTTAGGTTAAATTGTGTAAATGTCTCTGGCTTTTATTGTGAAAAATGAGAATGGAAAGTGGAAATGTGCTGCCCTTGTCACGGTTAAAGGAGTAACAAAGTTTGCAATCTTGGTCCGCACTACAAAGCCTACATGTTGTTTCATACTCTGATAAGTATAGGAGCAGCGTTACTGGTTGATGCCTTTATTCGTGGTGCAAAAGCTCTGAAAAATGTCTGTCATTCCATAAAAGTACTCATGACAAAAACAACGGTTTGAAAGATACATTGATGTGAATTAATCTTACAGGAAAAAAGCGCCCCTTGTGCGCCAAAAATTGCACTCCCAAGTTTCTTTTTTTTGACACTCATAAACAAAACAGAACAAAAACACACACAAAATAAGAAAAAAATGAAAATAAATAAATAAATAATTGGCAAAAGCCGACCACTGCACAGCACAAAAATCGAAACAGGAAGATTATTATTTTTATTGCTTGTTAGTTAAATTGTTTAACTGTGTTGATTTAGCTCTTGTTGTTGTTGATAATTTAAAAAATATATATAAAATTAACAGCAAATAAAGTAAAATAATACTTTTAAAAAATAAATAATAAGAATAATATTTTTTGGGGGGGTGGCCATGCATCTACTGCTAGCTCACCTAGCACCACAGAGCTAGCTAACGTTACAGCTCAGCTGAGGAGGACACCATCAATGTTTATATCTTACAATGTCACGAGCATGAGCCTCTCATCCATGTGCGTGCATGCTTCCTTCTGCGCTGTGATACAGTGTGTGAGTTTAGTTCAGTAGAAAGAAAATAGTTCCTACATGAAACTGCTCACAACAAGGTCTGTGGATTATCTTGAGTGACCAGGTCATGATTTCTGGAAAGAGACATTGCTGTTGCTAAGATAAGATAAGAAGCTTTATTGTCATTGCAAGGGGTACAATGACATCTCTTGTAGCAGCTCCAATGTCCTAGTCATAAAATATAACGTAATATAAATAGTTTATCAAATATATATTTTTTGGCACTTTGATCACCACAAGCCGAGTGCTATCTAGTTCCTCTATAGTCAAGAGAAAGCAGACCAAAACAATCTAGACTGATAAGAGCACTAAAGGTAAGAGGAAAAATAAGTATTTTTGATTTTGGGGTGAACTGTCCCTTTAAAGTATTGTCTCTCACAGTCTGTCTGGACCATCAGCTCTTGAGTTTACTGTCCTAACATAACAGCGGACCACTGTTACTTTTGACCCTTGATATACGACCCATGCAGTTCCCTCTGTGTGTGTTTTGAGCTCTGCCCCAAATTAGTACTGCTTATGGTCGGGTTGTGAAACAGCTGCTATGTAACGTCCAAGTAAATACGACCTTTGACATTGGAAGGCATTCTTAACGGGGCGGTCAACAAGAGGCTGGAGATGGAGGGGGACAGCAGCAACAGGCAGTCATCTATCTAGCTGTCTTCATCCTCTCTCTGTTTGTGTCTCCATGGTCACTGCTGCAGGAAGACACGACTTAACGAAAATCCACGTGCAGCCTGACATGGCCTCACATACCAGAGTGTATGTAACTTTCTTTGGTAAACAACATGGACAAATATGTCTTACCTTAGCAAACATACCACGGTCTCTAAGTATGGCAGAAGAGGGGACTGAAGGGTTAAGAAACACTTCCATGGATAAGTGGGACACATGAACTCTTAGTGACGGGACAGATGTACAAAGGACGGTCACATTCTTTTGTTATCCAATCAAACCAGTTCAGAAGCAGCTAGGTCCAGTTAGCCTGGCAGCCTTTAGTGTTATGATAAGGATAGATTATCTTCTCCTCCTTCCCTTTTAGTTGCGTCAGTGAGCAGTGCAGTCATTTCTACACTTCCTCGACCACTGGTGTGAAGGTTTAGATAACATCTACATGATGTGCTTCGTATGTATCGGCCACAGCGACGTCGTGACAGGCCGCATTGTTTTCACCTCCTAAGTCTGTGTGTGTGCGTCATCGCGGCGAATTGCGGTCCTTGTGACACTAATTATCGCATGAGCTACTAGGAGCAGCCTGGTGAGACCATCCTGATGACGTGAGCTCATCATTCTGTTTGCTCTCTGTATCAGTCTGAACTCGGTGCCACCGCAAACATGTTCAGTGCGCGCCCTGATAAACTCATTCAGCCAATCGAGGTAACAAAACATCGGGAAACATCTTCGTCATCACCAACAGAGCCAGTTGATAAATCAAGCGTCTGCCAAAACCATTTGGAAGAACGACAAAAAGTTGTTTACTCCGAGAAACGCAGCGAGTGCGTACTGTTGTCCTTGTTTAATATTTGTTATTCAGTATTTCTGCAATTACACACACTCTGTGTTTACTCTACCAACATCAGAGTTAGTGCTTGTTATTTTGGGAGCTGCCATCACTGTTCCACAAGCTGCAGCCTGCATTTTACGTTGTCAGCTACGTGCGCCGCTGCATTCCAAGGGTTGAACTCTGGTTTTCTCAGGCTGCAGCTGTCCCGCCCTGAAAATAAGGTGCTTGCGAACTCATGCGCGCCGCCACAGCCTTGCTCTAGCGTTTGAGTGTGTCTACATTAAACACAATGAATCTGAGGGCACAAAAAATGTGGCATATGTGCAGCTGCACTTTTCCTACAAGTGGGCGTGGCTTCGGCACATTCAGTGGACACACCCCCACGCACCTCAACCCCCAGATTTTAAAACCTTATTTTATATTCTTGGCGACTTCATTCAAATTCAAATTTGTCTTGGTGCTCAAAAACACCTTTACCTGTGGTGTGACAAACACGACACACATCTAATTTTGCTTTACCCGGACATTTTGAGAAATGTGCTGATTCCCAGCTGAGAGTTAAATAAGAGGACCGACACCACTCCCATGTCTGCGAGGTAAACATTAAGCTGCAGCTCAAAGCCTGTCACCCTAGCTTAGCTTAGCATAAAGACTTAGAAACAAAGAGAAGCAGTTCATTTAGCTTCTTATGCTGTCAGTTTTCAGCTCTCAACTTCGCACTGGTGGCACTCGTTGTATACGTTCTTCAGATCTCTGCACAATGGGCTCGTCTGTTCTGGGCCTGAGTTGCTGGTTGAGCAAGTTTCTTTGTAAGTTTCTGCAGATTTGTAATGCAAAGCAGTCAAAACTTCACTCTCTCAGAAAGTCCTGGTAAAAATCTCCCTTTTCATTGTGGCTGCTGTGACTGCTCTCGCTTTTGAATGCTGTGTCTGTGCACATACACACAGCTGCACTGTGCTGAATTAGTGAGGGAGTTTCGGTAACAGCCCTCTCAACGTTTACACTCATTACAGTGGCTTTACCTACCACAACTGTACCTTTTACTGAGCACCACATACTGTGAACACACCGTTATAGCTTTTATCAAGTCTGGCATCTGCACAGGATGAAAACAGAATCACTCCCCCCACCACAGACTTCTTGTAATAGAAATAAGACACCAGTGTTGAGGCTCAGATGGGCAGGAGGCTGCTCCATGCAAGCATATTGCTGCTACAGTCAAACACTCCATAGCACCACAGATATACTCACTGATAGACAAAATAATAAACATGTTTATTCCAAAGTAAAAGACTGTTGGATTCACACCAACAGTTAAGAAATAGCTCACACAGCCTCCCTCTCCTCTCTGAACGTCGGTGTTGTGGTCTGTATATGTTGCGTCATAGCAACAGACTGAGTTACAGTTCTCCAGGTGTTTGTAAGAGAAGCGGCGAGGCTTCTAAGGTCACAGCTCACTTTCCAAGAACGTTTTTTTCACATATAGTATACCATTACAAGCCAACACTCTCCAGCTGTAGGTGCCATTCAAAAAGTGTATATGGTTTATATATATATGGATCTCAGAAAGTTTTCTTCAGCTGAACTCAGACAGATTGTTGTCATCGGACTCCAGCACGTCACTCAAAAAATGTATGTTCTAGAGGCCTTTCTGAAAACTAAAGGGGAGTGTTTGCTGTCAGGGCCACGAGGCTCTGGAACAATCTGCCCGAGGAAATCAGGTCGGCAGAGTCAGTGACCTCTTTCAGGTCCCTTCTTAAAACATACTTTTATCTGAAAGTCTTTCCTGATTTTACCTGAGTTTTAAGTTCTTTTAGACTGTCTTTTAATTCCTTGGTTCTTATACAGTCAGAAGTTTTTCTAACAGACCATGCAGGACACAGATACACATATGAAAACATGCATATACAGTTGTAAAACACTTCAACTCCGGTTACATTAAATATGTGAACATATCAAGTGTCCATGGATATTTTCTTTATTTCACACACATGCTCACTCACAGTATAAACACATGCATGCATAAGATTAATAGTTTTGTTTTTGTGGTGCCACAAATTATAAAAACGAAGTACATTCATTCACTTCGTTAAATCACTTATGAGAAAATGTGATGAAACAGAATTAAGTCAGGGTGAGTCTCAGTTCGTGGAGTGCTGTGAGAGAGTCGTGCTCTTGTTTAAAGCTCGACTATTAGTGGAGTCAGTGAAGGTCAAGTGTTTTGTTTTTGTGTATGATGAAGTCAGCTGTAAGATCATCCACAGGACAAAGGTTGCTTCAGTAAATTTTTCCCTTCAAAACACAATGATGTGGAGAATGAGCAAACCAAAGTGTCTGTTTACATCACTGTGAAACATGGGACAAACATGGGAAGTTTTTGTCTCGCTGTCCGACTGACTTCTTTACCCTCCTCCACAGGACATCGAAGCGTTGGCCATCGCTCTCTGTATGACGGGAAAGTTCGCCATCGCCATCGCCTTTGGTCTCATCTACCTATACACCTGTGAGCTTTACCCAACCATCATCAGGTGAGAGCCAGCAGAGACAAAACACCAGTGTTGGGCAAGTTACTCTCAGAATGTTATACATTAGGTTTTACTAATAACCTTCATGTAAACGTAATGAGTTACTTGACACCATTACCCTCTGTGTAGAGTAATGAGTTACATTACTTTTGCTTTACTTTCACCAAAATACCCTCAGAGGAACCAGTAGGCATAATGAATGGATGAGGGTCGTGTTGTTTGACAGCAGAAGCTCCAAGGGAGGATCAAAGTCTGATAATTATGAGACAAGGATCAATATCTGTGGGCCTATGATATGACACACAATAAACAAATATTGATGTTAGCACAACAAACAAAAGGGTGTGTGATTAAGCCAAGCTGGAGGACCCACCTGCCCATTCCTGGTGTGCCGGTCAGCGACAGCAGCACTGGAGAGAGAGTTATGCATAAGAACAGGACTGTGTGTCAGCGTTGCTCTGCAGTTATAGGGGATGTGGATGGAAACACATCAAACATATATTAACATCATCC
>JAPZEB010000015.1:5781970-5794767 GCA_029783705.1 Chaetodon striatus | reverse complement strand
TTGGAAGAGAGTACCATTGACAGCAACTTAAATCACTCAGCATCTAAATCTAACTCTAAAAACAACTATTTCTGGGAAAAGAGCTGAAAGCGTCATTGTGAGCTTGTTTACCTTTTATGATGCTGGTGAAACAAACAGTCGGCGGTGGAGCCCAGACTCTGTCCCGGCCTCCAGGGAGAGGTTAGGGCAGCCACCCAGGTGCCCTGAACCAGAATGAGAGGCTAAACTGGGCCGCAGGATGCCCCCGGTCCCTTGAATGCCTCTCCCAAGGCAGAGAGGATCCGGAGGCCAGCCCAGCATGGTCCAAAACTGAGCCCGAGTCAGCCCAGGGGAGCAGGACAATAGCCAAGAATGTGTTCATATGGTAATGCAATCAACATCAAATCTAACTAGAACAGATTTCGGGTTGTTTTTTTTTTGTTGTTTTTTTTTTTGTTTATTTATGGTGCTTTTTTGAAGTCATAAAGGCGCACATACTCTCATGCCCATAAACCCTGCTGAACTGAGCGTAAACATCGCCGTATACACATATATAAGCAGGCTTTCCCACACACACACAAACACGAGAAAACACACACAGGAGCAGCAGCAGTAGCAGCTGCACAAGTCTTTGGGTGAGTGCACATCTGTTAGACTGGCTTAGTACAGTGAAACTGGCTGTTGACAGCAAATGTTTTCACTAAAGCCCACATTGTGAGTTATTGTATATGGAGGCTGCTGTGCAGGGAAAAGGACAAATTCATTTATGCTCCTTCTTTCTGTCTCGCTGTCAGTCTTTGTCTCTCGTGCAAGCTCTTTCAGTCTCCCTCTGGTTTTCCTTTCATCTGCTGCCCGTTTGATGCGCACTGGTCAGCAAGTTAAATCAATTATACCTCTAGCAGTTGAAATATTTGCGGCCATTTGAAATAAATGCTTTGCCCAGGTATCTCTTTTAAAACCCCCCGTTTCCAGAGGGGAGACGGCAGGTCGAGGCCACATAACTCAGACAATCTATCGGCGCCAGCCATAATAGCCTCTCTTCCTTCTAATATCAAAGCAGTGAATGGTCACAATGGCAGAAAGGCATGTTTGTATGTACCTAAGATGTGGATTGTTGTGATTGTATGATTGATTTGAAACCCAGTGTTCTTTCCTGTGAGTCAGAGTATTTGTGTGTAGGCAGCAAATGAAAAATACCAGCATGTAGTGATGGGAACAAAACGATCTGACCCTCAACCTTCCAATCTTTTTAAGCGTGTTTCCATTCAGAGGTAGCTTTCAAAGCATTGACATTCAATGGTATGATTACTCAGATGGTGTGTGTGTGTGTTTGTGTGTGCAAGGGGGTGGGGGTGGGGGGGGTTGAGGGATATGTGGGTGTGGTTGTCGATGGGTAGGTGTGGACTTTTTCTGCATGTTTGCGCGTGCTAATCACCTGTAGGCTGCTGGTTGCAGGGTGTTTGTGTCGAGGGCACCAAACAGGCCTTTAGAGCGAGGTTGACTGAGCAGCAGAGTCACACACACACACACACACACACATACGCACACACACACCCACGTAGCAGCCAAGTCCAAGCCAGAGCTGAGCCAAGACTCTGTGTTTAGAACAAGAAAAACACTTTGTTTACGCTTTAGGGCCCTTCACTGCTCAACCAGCGAAAGAGGGAAATCAACTCATCCCTGGTTCCCTAGCCACCGCCGCGTCGTCAACAGATGAAGTCAGCATCTCACACCCAACAGATGGGGCGCAGGGAACAGCAGGCTACTTTACCAAATGGACTTTTCTTTTCCCTGTTTCCCAATCTACTAATCAATGCTCGTCGTCTGCGAGATGGCACCCGGAGCTGCAGGCGGGAGGTTAGGAAGTTGCCGGTTGAAGCAAAAGCGCGATTGTGTTTTTTTGAGGTGCGTGTCGGCGCCCGCCGCTCATCTGAACTGGGTGAAGAAAAATAAATATCACTTATTGTTCAAAAGGAAATGTCTTTTCTTGGAAATAATCCTGCAGGGCTCGGTGGAAGTGCATCTGTGGCAGGGGATGTTTAATATCAGATGCTGCTTATTTGAAATTGTCTTGCTTTGGTGAGATCAGAGCATCCAGATGATAAGGACACGCCCACCTAAACGCCCTCAATCAGATGAACAAACAACTCTGGCTCCAGAGGAAAAAGAAAACACACACACACACACAATCTATTTATTTATTTTTTATCATTTATCCTTTAAGTCGTCTGGTTTTTTGTCCGTATAATTCCTTTATTCTTCACACCCAAATCAAGTGCCTCTGTGCGCAGCAGATAAATAGGAATTCCAAACTCCAATGGTTCATTTGTCATGGTGTGAATTCCAAGAGTGGAATCTAGAAATAGCTCGAGTGTTCAAGCGCGGTTGTTGCCTGGGGCTCGGTGGCATGTAGGAGGCTTTGGTGATATTTGCTTTTTGCATATTTTCTACTAGGGGGCTTTTTTGGAAGGGAGATATGCACTTTTCCCATTGCAAACATTGCAAAAAAAAAAAAACACACAGAGAAAAGATTTTTTTGTGTGTGTTCTGAGCTGCACGTTGTAGGAGGCTTTGCCCATTATTTTGGTATGACATTACAGTTTTAATTGAATTGAATGCAATTTATTCTTAAGAAAACTTTTAATTAAGTGCCATATGGACAGATTGTGGAGTAGTGGCCTCCATGATATTCCCTTGGGGACATTTGCTGCATAATTAAGAATATGAACTGTAATGACACAGTGAGATTTAATGGAAACTTGCAGTCTAAATAGGCGACGTTGGAAAGCCATTATTACCCAGCCAAAGAGGGCTTAGTAGGGTTCTCAAGGGACAGCAGGCTCCCCAGAGTGGAACCCTGGGAATAGAAAACCCTAGAGAACAAGAAGGGAAGTAGGGGAGAAGGAAGTAAGGAAGTAAAGCCCCTACTCTACAGTGCTCCTATCTTGAAATTGCAGGGATTGTTCAGATTTTTTCGACATTAGATATCAGATGTGGTATCTGTACATGGTCATTAGCTGAGGATACAGGGAGGAGACAGGAGCCGTCATAGCTTTCGCCTCCTTAAAGGGTGCACTTTGCTGAATGCAAAGTAAATTTCCTCCTTGCTTTATGTGTATGAATTTAACGGCTAAATATCACTCTTCTTGAAGTTCATATTTATTGACCGCAAACAGCCAATTTACTGACTGTATTCAATAATGGATGCAGCTACAGTGATGTCACCCATTGGTTTGTGGACTCCCATTTTGAAGCTTCAAGCTCACCATTTTGGCCGTCTCTATCTTGTTTTTTTTTTTTGAGCCAGAAGTGACCTCATTTGGACGAGAGGGTGGAGCTGTGGAGAGCTGTAGAGTGCCTCGAAGACAACCTGTCACTCAAGCAGTCCCGCCCTTAAACATGCGTCACTTTAAGCCTTAATAAAATCTAAACAGGTGAGTTATATAAAAATTCACACCACATACAGTTATCATGAACAGGTCTCGAGTTTTTTGCACCAGGCTGTAAACATGTTTATTTCTGCTGTAAAGTTGGGCATTTTAACATGGGGCTCTATGGGGATTGACTCGTTTCTGGAACCACCCCCAGGTGGCCATTCAAGGAAATGCAGTTTTGGCACTTCTGCATTGGCTTAATTTTTCAGATCCTGGGGTTGCTGCTTGTAAAGTATGCACCAATAGCTCTTGTATTTGATTTTTATTCTTGATTTTTTTTTTTAATTAAGGCCATTTTCCCCCCTTTTGTATGGTTATATGTTCATTACGTCACGAGCATAGGCTCCCTTAGCTGGTGCCCTTTAAAGCAAATTCGCATCTGTTTCTGTCCATTTGGGAAATTAGCCTCCTGTTCACTCTGAACACATCGGCTGTCATGTGACAACAATAAAGCCTCTGAGGTGAGGGCCATGTTCCAGGCTGAAGCGGTGCAACCCACAGATTATTGGGCCAAGACTTCCTCTTCCTCTTCCGGTCATTTGGGCTAATCTCTATAAACAGATATCTGAGTAGGAATGCAGATTGATTTTTTAAAAAGCTAATAAAAGCTAAATCGTCATCAAACGAGACGAGTTCCAAGACTGCATTTCAGCCAATGTGTTCCCGCCTCTTCACAGGGACTGTTCACCTGCTGTTCAAACGTGATGGGTAGCTACTCAGACGACAAACTGACTAGCGACAGATACCAGAATACTTCCAATACCAAAATCTTGTCCCGTCGCCTACAGACTCTGCATACAAATATAGATATCTGCTCAGAGAAATTACTCTTGACACTGAAGCTACAGTAGATATTGCTAAGACCAGTTAGCTTAAGGGATACTTTGGCTTTCTGTCGTATACGCTGTATTGAGATCATTTTCACTGGGTTACTTTGCCATCAGAAAGCTCTGTCTTTAGGTACTACATTTGCTCATCCATAGAACTTTAACATTCCTACAAGTAAACACGCTGTGCACTGTATTATTTTGCAGGTTGGCTGTTTGGATCAGATTTTCAGCAGTTTATGGAAGAGTTAACAAATACAAGAAAATAAAAAGGGAGCAATTATGACTGCAGCGATGAAATACCATTCACTGTAGTGACAAGAAGATACCTTTATGGAGTATACAAAAGGAAGAACTTCTGGAGAGGCCAAAAAAACATCAGCATGTCTTTTTACTGGTTGTTTGTTACATCATTTCATTAATTTGTAGGCATTTAGTGCTATTTTAGTTAGTGTCTGGGTACAGCAGTGCTCTTCAGCAAGTGTCTCACTTGCTTATTATGTGGTGGTTTTAAACAATCCTCTTCAGAGACATGATCACTAGAAACACTGATTTGTCTCAAACAATATTTGATATCTATATTTGGTGCAGCTGTCGATAGCTAATATCAGTCAGTAGAACAAGGTATTATCTAGTGACCAGAGGTCTGATTTATAAAACACTGTGTAGGATCCATACTTAAAGTGTATGTGCGCATAAAAGCCGGAAATGGCGTGCACCCAAAAAAAAGAAAAACTCATTTGGGTAGCTGTGTTTAGACTTAAAGCTCAATCCTGACATTGTTCTGTGAATAGTTTTCTAATAAATAATAAGTACAGCAACTTCTGATCAAACCATGTCAATTTCAGCCTTGAAATAACAACTTCTGCTCAGGCCACACCCACTTCCGGTTTATACTCCACCATTTTGGAGTGCAAATACAGATACAGATTCAGATAATTAAGTTGATTGAACAGATACAGATAATGGTGTATTCACTCATCACTTATATGCAGGCGATAGTCCCTTTATAAATCACTGTCCACCTGGAAATGTGCGCGAAATGTGTGGATTAGCCTTACATCTCAGCCTCTACATGCCCACATTCAGCCATAAATGGCCAATGCAAAGCACCTAATGAATGTTAATGCATTTAAATGAGCCTGCTGATCAACGCTTCTTTACAGTGATTAATGGCAACAACTGAGAGGCAGACCAAGAAGAGGAATTTTTCTGACACATGAAATCATGGTGCTTGTGGGTGTGGTGGGGGTTAGGAAGCACATATTGTTAATTCTTCCATTCACATCGTCCTCTAGCAGTGCCAGTGCAACCATCATGCAGCATTACGCACGAGTGTCGCTGCAGTATTTATATACAGCAGTCAGACTGACTGCCTGACATCTGGCCAAAATGACAGTGACAATCAGTGGTATCCCCCACCCTGGGATATCATTTGCAAATGGAAGTTTGATAGGCGAACACGTTTATTTATTTAAGTTTTGTTGTGGTGAACTTGGCCTGCGTTATGATTAGGACTCATAATGAGGATATGGAGCGTAATAATTGTGCAGGAGCTGTCGCTGGCTTTATTTCCAGACTTTTACACAATCCATATGTGCAGGTGGGGAAGATGTGCCGGGTGAGCTGACTGGAGGAGGCAGAGTGTGTGTGGCAGCCAGTGACAGCACAGTTGTGTTCACTGCAGCAATTTTACACACCAAAACTATACGAAAAGTTAAATGTGATGGTGACACAGTGCTGATTAAAGACTTACTTAAAATCTGAGTTGGCTTGTGTCTTTAACAGTTGAAAGGTGTTGATGGAATAGCTATGGCTCACTACAAGCACAAGTACAAATCACACTGCTGGTTCGGATGTTTATGATAACATGGATCTATAATTAATATTTGATATCGAGTGAAATCAAATGTGTGAGAGGCATCATCATACAAGCTGGCCTCAATTCAACACCTAACCATCTGCGTCACCAATTTCCCGTGTCCAAAATGGTCGTACACATGTTCCGTACAGGTGCAGACATTCTCACTTAACTTTTGCATTGGCGTACACCTCTTCAGGCCCTGTTCAAAGGACACGTTTTTCATTGAACAGCCCAGAAAAATACAAGCATGCATCTATGAAATCTTTAGAAAAGCGAAGTTGTGTTTCAGTCTGATCCATCGACTGCAGTTTCTGACCCAACAGCTGATCTGCGGTGCATGGCACAGTTTTCTTTTTCTTATTACTATGTCTTCTGCATAAAAATAAGGAGGTTCTATGGAAAATTTGGTGCCAAAAAAGGGCTGTGTGTTGGCAAGGTAAAACTTTAATACACTATATTCATCATAGCATTCACTTAGACTGATATTGACTTTTTTTTTTAAGGTGGCTAAAATAAGTTTTGCTGCTGTCCCTGTCCACAGCAGTACATTGCTTAGCTTCTGTGGTGCTACTCCTGCCTGCTTCTTTCTAATTTATTGTCACAATTTTGTTAAATTTAGCAAGCTAGCGAGCTATGTAGGACAAATTATGTCCTTATTATTCATCCTAGGATGTGATTTCTCAGCTATTTCTCAAACTGGGGAAACAGCTGTCCTTTTTGAATTGGGTTGTGGTGATGGGTCGAAGATTTAATACAAACAAATACAATTTGTATTGTACATGATTCTTAGGTTGGGTTGTGACTACTGTCAGAGCACTTTGGCTTTTACCTTTTGAATCTGTTTAAATCATAGTGATCTAACAATTCATGCTTATAGTTGTGCGTCTGCAATCATTAGAACGTGCCCTGGTGGACTGAGTTTATTCGGATCATTTCAAGATTCTTTAAGCTTGAAGAAAGGTATTCGCACATCCAACTGTCTCAGATGCAGGTGCATTGGAAAGTATCACTTGAGTCTTTGAAGAGAAAATTCGGCACACAGCTCTTGCTCAGATTCACAATTTATTTGTGACACTAACGTTCCAGTCCTCCTGGAGTGTTCACTCCAAAGAGTGTTCAAGGTTCAAGGTTCTGTTAGCGACATTCAGTGCATTAATATAGCAGCAAACTACCATTTGCTAGTTTTATGTGTGCTATAATCCGAGCTTCTCTGTGGTTTGTTTTGGTAAGGCGGTCCGGCTGCGCATGCATGTTAGTGCATGTGTGTATCCCACTTGCTAACCCATTGCCATTGCTTTGCACTGCACTCGTTACCGCTGATATCGGGACACCATCGTCGCAGAAACTAAACACCCACCCTCCGGTTTAGCTCTGTCAGCTCTGTTGCTATTGTTTAACACTGTTTTTAAGTCAGCACTGTTAGCTGCTAGCAGTTAGCTCAGCCACTTCCATGTTGTGAACTGTGTCCAGACAACAGATACACTCAGGATTTTGCATGGAGCCTCTGTAAGCAGCTACAGTGTAAGAAAAGCTTTCATGGAAAGACAGCAGTTAGTTTAGTCTAAATGTCCTAACTGTGTTTGGTTTCCCAACATTTGGCTCACAGAAAACCCGATGTGC
This sequence comes from Chaetodon striatus, assembly GCA_029783705.1. Lineage (NCBI taxonomy): Eukaryota > Metazoa > Chordata > Actinopteri > Chaetodontiformes > Chaetodontidae > Chaetodon > Chaetodon striatus. The sequence continues at coordinate 5,787,043 of JAPZEB010000015.1, read as the reverse complement.
TATAAACAGGAAGAGGTTAGACGACAGAGAAAAATAAGTTAACTGTTCATTACCTAAAAACTTGTTTATGTCCCTTTTGACTCCATTCATGTTGCTGTAACAGTACACCTTTTGTTCCTGTGACAGTTCAGGCAGCCATTTTGTAATTGTATAAGGACTTATTATTGCCCATAGGAAGGTACTTGTTCATCACTCTTGCTTAGCATTTTACTCCCATGGGACACATGACTTGCACAGCTACTTCAGTCTGAAGGAAACTTGAACATTCACAGTTGCTCAGAGATGAACTCATCAGCGTTTCATGGAAATCTTCAATTGTTGCGGAGCGCTAATAACAGTCAGAGGAGAATACAGCAGGATGAGGCTGCTCATGTCAAGGTAAACTATTTGCTGTGAACAACGCACAGTAAAATAGAGAATTCCTCTGTTGTTAGCACTCAGTGAGCAAACAAAACAAAGAGAACAACAAGTAAAGATGTAAAAAGCCCGCCGCACCAAAGAATGTGGAACTGAGAGAAAAGAGGGGGAGAAAAGAAAGACTGAGAAGAGAGAAAGTGAAAGAGAGGGCGTTGAGAGAGTCAAGGAGAGGGTAAATATGGAGGCCAGATAACAAGAAAACAAAGGCGAAGAGAAGAAAATCAAAAAGTGTGTGTGTGTGAAAAGGAGAGAGAAATGAAAGGAAGGAAAGACACAGTTAGCCGCCCGCAGAACAGAACAAACTCATTTACAGAGCAGTGCCAGACTTGAAAACAATTATCTGCCATCTCCGTTGCCTCTGTAGAAGAGTAGCCCGTTTTGTGGGGCTCTTTGTTTTTCTCAAGGACATATTCATTATTTCAGATGAGACCCATTTGAGTCTAAATAAAGACTTTCTCTCCTCTCTGTCAGATTCACTGGTGCTGTGATGTTGCATCTGAGGGGATGTGAAAACACGTTTGAAAAGGAGTCTGATGAAAGCACTTCTATGCCACTAATGCATGTTCATTAAGTTCAAATTCTCTTTTATTTCCACCTCCCTTTTAACATTTGAGTCCGGGTGCTAATATTTGTGTTTTTGTGTTTTTCCGTGTTTGCATGGTGCACAAGTTCTCTTGAAAAACTGAACGTTCGACCAATCCCTGACATCTTTTTCTTTCGCTCGCCGCCCACGACAATAGTCCTCTGTCCAAACGGGCCCTTTGAAAGCAGGCCGCATCTTCTCCTGTGCATGCATGGAAGAGGAAAAGGCTGGCACTAATCACATCCAGACAAAAGACACCTCTGACAAACAGTAAACAAGGAGCCAGAAGTCTTTTATGACTCACAGGGAACACACACATTTACAGAAAGTGTTATTCCTCTCCGGATGAGACGATTTTGGCATTGCAAGAAATAATTTGTGTTTGTAGCCTCCTCGTTCCCTCTTAAGGTCACAACGCCAAACACAGATGGAATCAAACTGACATTGAGGACGCCGTGGAAAAATAACCGCGCGGGTCTCGGGTCCCATCTTACCTGCTCGGGGAGGCTGTCTCGTCTCCGCTGAAAGACCTCTGTGTGTGGAAATGAAAGAGGAGGGTACGCAGACAAACAAACACGCGCAACACACACACAAGCATGCAAACACAACACACTTCAAATGGCCTTCGAGAGTGCTGCATTCCACATTTAATTGGAAGCGAAAAAATCCAGCATACAGCACCCTCCAAAGTAAACTTCTCACAGTGGCGAGCCAGCCAATCATGCGGGGAGGCCAGGTCTCAGGGGCCCCGCCCTCCAGAAATAGGCACAGATAACCTATTGTTGGAGCTCAAACAGTGGTCACACACACAGATGACCTCACACACAAAAACACATATTCAGAGTAGCTCTGAAGCCAGCGGCAAACATGTTTGGATCTGAGGTGCAGCAGGTACTGCGAGTGTTTTCGCAGCTATTTAATCCCAAATATTGTACACATGATGAGAAACTAATGGAAACTAATGGATCAGAGTGAAAAGCAGAGCAGAGAACGACAGCGAGAAAAGGGGCACTCGGGCTGGAAGAGGGTAAAAATAAAGGCGTCCTTTGTGACTATGGTTTAACAAACGCAATATCACATTCATAAAGATGTATTTCCTCCCCTCACACACACTTTTAGGATGCGAGGGAGACAAATATTGAGGGATAAATTTGTATTCTTTAATTCACACGTATTAATGCGATGTGACGTTTGCACTGTAACATCAAAATGACAGCAGGTCTGCAAACCCATGTGGGAAATTTGACGACTTTGATCTGAGCTTGTGTGACTGCAACCCCTGTCACGAAAAATGAGAAGAAAGTATTTTATTTTCAACTGGAATTGTATTACATTTATGTGCATAATTATCTAAATGTTAATAATCAGCTTGACATTTCTTCAGTGCCTAAAAGACAAAATCGACTCCGTGTTGCTGTTTCAGTTATTCTCCCATATTTCCCATAATTTAGGGCATTTGTTTTTGTTCCGACACTGTTTTTTTTTTTTTTTTTTTTTAATGCACGATTTAAACTCTCACGCTCTGAAATAAATAAATGTGTCTGAATCCAATCTGGATTAAAACATTATAATTGTGAGCATTTATCCCTGAAAATCCACATCTGAATTTTTAAGAGGATGTGAGCACTAGTTTTTATTTAACGCAAACACACACAGGGGGGACATCTGTGCTGAACGCTGACCAAATCTGCGGCGACTTTGCTCACAATACAATTTTGTTGGAAGTGTTAGAATTTGTTTCAAGTTGATGGCACAGCCTCCATTTTGAGTTGACTTTGATATCATTCTGCAAACAGTGAAATGTCTGGATAAGTGTTGCGTTTAGGCCAGCCATCTGTACCATCTCCAACTCCAGAGCAGTTACATGCAGAGCACCCTCGAATTAGAGGGGGAGAGACGGCGGCGGCGTTTTAAATGGTTCACTGCTGGCATCTACTGGAGAAACGGAGGAACCCGGGCGCCGAGGCAACTCGGCCGACCCTCGCTGCTCACTCTCTTCTCCCTGCTCTTCTCTTCCAAGTGGATGATTAACTCCACAGATGAGGCATCACCTCCGATTCAAGCATCATACGTACCATGAATAACAGACATTATGTGGTTTGGCAAAAAGGGAAAAAAAAAAAGCAAGACACATACTTAATCATCAACAGTTTTGCCAAAACTGACAGATTTCCTGATCGAGACTGGTTTCAGCTACACAGTAAAAAAAAATGTGAGATGTGTCAGTAAAGTGTAATGTACATTACATTCAGGACACCTTTCTGACATTGAGTTCTGCACTGTCCATATTTTAACATATCAAAAATATCTTTACAGCTTTACATACACTCAGTCTATCTCAATCTATACCTGATCAATATGAATTTGATAAAGGAAAGCAATTAAGCAAAATAGGTTTTAAACTTAAGATCCAGTAGCGTAGAAAGTCTTGTTTTTAGATGTTAAAGTGTTCAATTACAGCTTTATTTAGAAATAGGATTTAATATTGGATGTAAGTTAACTGTATCCTTAAAGTAAAGACTAGTTGTATTAGTCACTAGTATTATTTGTACAAGTCAGCATTTTTAAAAACAGCTATGGCAGTCAAAAAAATCACAGGTGTAGATTACAGGAGGGGACACAGGGGATGCATTCCCTTCAATATTTACAACATGTGCACTTGTCTTCTGCTGATAAAAACATTAAAGTAGCGGAGGACTTTTATTTTGACAAAATTAAAGACATTTATAGTAGAATTTGTTGCAGAAAAGGCACAAACTGGTGCTTCAAAATGAACCTGAACGCAGGAAATTAAGCGTTTGATACTCGTAATTTTCTGGAGGAGGATGGCCCTACCCCCCATGTGTCTCCCCCAGTACTGAAACAAAATGTACGCCCTTGCATAAAATGATCATATTTAACTTTTTCCAGGCATCTTACTACCTCTATTTTCATTAAAGGCAGAAAAGATGGAATGCTGGGGCGATGAATAGATAGACATTCAACAAGAAGTAAAAAATGGTAATTGGAAAAATAAACTTTATATTGCAAGATTAAGGACATATTTCTATCTGACCATGAAATGAATTAAATGTTTTCACTGATGCAGTATAGTCTCAAATTCCACATGGATGTAAGTATAACTCATAATCCAAAAGATTCCTCTTAGGGGAATAATGCAAATAAATACCTGCGTGCAGCCCGCATGTGTTTACTGTGCTGTATATTTATGTGCATTCGGTATGAGCACACATGGGACTTGACATGTTTATTCACCACAGCGTCAGTGACTGCTATAAATGCTTCACTTTCCCCGAGTCTGAGGCTTATAGTGCGCGTACGGGCATGACAGCGCGAGTTAAAAGTGCAGTAAAAATGGTGTTAAAAACATAAAGACTGTAAATAGTAACATGCATATGACAAGATTTAACTGTCATAATTATTTACTGTGCAGCTGCCAAAAGTCTGCTGGGGAATTTGTTCCTGTAAGTGTCAAGTTGGGTGTATATAGAAAATTAAAGATGATTTGAGAACAATTAGATTTCTATTGTTTCTCTGTCTGCATTTCTATGTGTTTGTTTTTGTGTGTGTCACACACATGAGGCAAAGAGCGATCAGAAAGCATGTGGGGAGAGCAGCGATGGGAAAGATCTCCTGTGTGAAGGAATGTGATTACTGTGATTTCTTTTTTTTTTCCCTTTTGCCGAGCACAATTCTCATCTAATTCTTGTAATTGTTGCCTCATAATATGACACATTCATATCAGCGAATGCATTCAGCTTCAGCCTGTTTAGGACGTTGCGGATTGAGTTAGAGAGTTCATCCATTACAATAAAGAACAAAGCGCTCCCCTATCTGTTTCAGACATTTCTCTCTCTATGATGCTGAGTATGGCTCTGAGGTTGTCAGGGAATTCAGGCAAACAATGTATCGCTTTGAGATATATCAAGAGCTCCACAAAAAGATCCTGTGGTGTTGATAATTTTGAAAGGGAGGGAGAGGAGGAGGGAAGGAGGGAGGTGGTGGTGGGGGGGGGACTGAGACAGAGACAAACTCCATACAGAAGGGATTGTCTTGATTATTTGTCCGTCAGC
>JAPZEB010000015.1:5767955-5781870 GCA_029783705.1 Chaetodon striatus | reverse complement strand
AGGTGGTGGTGGGGGGGGGACTGAGACAGAGACAAACTCCATACAGAAGGGATTGTCTTGATTATTTGTCCGTCAGCGATGTCAGCGGCGTATAATGAACGACGATGGCTCGGAGGATAGCGGTGATTGAGATTAGGCCCCGCTGAGAAAGAGAAAGGAAAAAGAGAAAGAGGGGGCGAAAAGAGAGGAGAGAGAAAGAGCGAGGGAAGGAGAGTGAAGAGTGGAGAATAGGGATGTGACTAGACTAGAAGAGAGCTCTGTGATAACTGCCAGCCAACAGCCTGTTTGATCCAGAGGGATGGCAGAGGGATGTAAGGCGTTTGAAGCTGACAATCCCTTTGTGATGATAACACATGTTTTTCAGTGTGCGCGCTGATCCTCCCTCTCCTATTGTATTATGGGCAGCAGACGGCAGCTACCTTTAGGCCCAGCGTGGTTATGAGCAGCTGTCGGCATTGTGGGAAGTGCTGCTAATCTGCTTCAGTATCTTTAGCCCCTCGTTTAGCTCTTTGATCCTCTCCCATTATGCCTCCCTTCCCATCACAACCAGGGAGTGAGCTTGGCAAAGCTGTGCTGGAATGTTGGGTAGATAGAGAGAGAGGGAAAATACACAATGCTCCCATCAGAGGCTCGTCTATTAACAGATGTTTCTTACCGTTTTTCCATGTGTGTCTCTCTCGGAGCTTTTACACCTGTCACGGCTAGTCAGACAGAGAGAGACGGGACCAGATCGAAATCTGCCAAACCCTTCGTTTGCTCTTCATCACTCTATTTGGGCTTTCAGCGTGGAGCCAGAGGTTGTGGTTAGGCGCTCGGTGGTGAACATCATCTCAACTGGTTTAAAACAAATCACCTCCTTGTCTGCTTCTTCCCACAGTTTAAAGACATGCAAGGCAGGTGGACGACACTGAGGATCTTGTTTGAGTGCAGGAGCACGCCTGCTGCACTGTTAAGACATGGGAGAGGATTTACAGTAGTGATTTACATTGTGGGTGGGTATGGTAGAAGCTGGTGTCGGCCATGACTCACATCACCTCTTTTTTTCCTCCCCTCTCTTTTTATACAGTCTGCTCCGTATTAAAACGAGAGTCATTCGTAAAAAGTTAACTCCTGTCTTTGTGCAGGAGGTACAGGATCGCCACAAGCACAAAGACGCATGGGAGGATTACTGAATGGGCCTATGGGCACAGGCCCAGGGGCCCAAGTGCAAGGGCGAGCCCCTGGCCCTAACTTGCAAAATTTAACTCTAATTAACATGTGCTGACCAGAAGGGAATTCAAAATGTCCACAAAGGGATACAAACGAACTGCAACAAGGCACAAAATAACTACAAAAAGGGACAAATAGACACACAATGACCAGAAAAGACACAAATGACTACACAGAGGTACAAAACTACAAAAAGACGCATTCCAACAACAAAGAGGAGCAAACCACAACACGAAACGAGGCGAAACAACTATAAAGCTTGTGTGCCTTGCTCCTGTGTAGGCGAGGTGGGGGGGACTATGCGTATATGTGCCCAGGGCACCATTGTCGGATGATCTGCCCCTGCATATTCAGCACCTTAAATCAGAAATAAAGTTAAACATGTGGTTACTAGGTTGCTTTTACTAGAAAAGTTTTCACCGCAGGAACCTTCCCAGGTAAACCAAGAACCTTTTGAGGAACTTTTTCTGTATTTACACCAAAATGTCCCAGTTCAGTTTGGGTAGCACTTAAGAACTGTTCCGAATTTTTCACGCAGGGGCTTCTAGTCAGGCCAGGAACTGCGCAAGGCTTTGACGCCAATTTTCACTGTGGCCAAACAGCAGAATCTGGTTCGTCACGTGATGCCATGCGGGCCAAGGAGACATTTATCCCAGAAACTTAAATGGTGCAAGAGAAGTCTGAAAAAAATCAGTGGATATGTTTTTTTTGAGTGTCATAACCCCCGCGAAATAACTTGTTTTACTGTTAAGATTTGATCCGTTCGGTTCGATAACATTTAAGATGCAAGACTAAATCATTTCATCCCCATTCAAGTTAGCAGAGCATTAAACTGGAAGTTGCTAGCTCGCCCAACGGAGTTCTTAAGTGCGCTTGCTCTATGTGCCACACAGTGCAAAAGTAGTACCGATCATTCGGGTAATTTTATATATATATTTAATTTTTTTTTTGACTCCATCTGCCACTAAGAAACTTTCACAGGAATGAACGGGGTTCTGCCTTCAATGCTGTATCCAGGTCTTTTTATACTGTTTTGCTTTGTAGCTGATTGTGCTGTGATCGAGAGGTGCTTTCAAAATTTTAAGTGATAGCTTCACACTCCTTGAACTTGAACTTTGAGGTTTCACCCTTAGGGAGGGTTCTTTTCTTTCTAATTCCTAGGAGTCAGGGACGATGTTGTAGACAATAAGTGCTTTATTGTCCACAAGTTTCCAGCTCTAACTAAGAGTGGCTGCACTGAAGAAACCTTTTGATTCCTGAGAATAAAAGTTCCAGGGACTTTTGTTTAAAAGAGACTTATTTTCAAGTCAAAAATACAGCATAAGCCACTGTTTCCTCAAAAATAAAATCAAGCCAAAATGTGGGAAACTGGCAGGTAAATTCTCACAACTTAACTGTTTTGAAGACGTTTCCAGCATCCTCAAAGACTCCTCTTTCCTGCCAGAACCATAAATATTCAGTCCAGTGCTGAAGATTTTCATCCTCATTCCTTCAGACAAAGATGGTATCCAGAGGTGACACACATTTCTTTGCCTTTCTAGTTGATACAAAACTGTAAGTTTTCTTATCAGTCTATTTCTCTTCCTTTACCTTATATTCTATGACATCTTCACAAATAATAAGTGTTTATATTTTGGGTGGCAAAGACAATACTGAGTGGATAAAGTAAGGCACAAACTGAGGTAAGCAAAACCTACTGTTGAATGTTGGAAATATTAAACAGAGAGGAAATGCCGGCACAAACACCTCCAGTACACCTCACACCACTCCTCCCACACCGCTTCATTATCAAATATTCACATTCTGCTGCGCCTCTCTTTCCACTTAAGTGCAGTTAAGTTCACTGAGAGTCATCAAAATATCCAAAACAAGGAATGAAAGGTAAGAAAAAAAAAGGTTCCCACCTCCTGCAGCGGTGAAATGGTAGACAAGGGATCCAACCTAATAGGCTAATTATGACTAAGAAACAAATCAGGTATGAGACAAATGATGGTCTTTTAACAGCTTTGACTGTTTGAGCAAAACAGTAAGTAGTAGCCTATAATGAGACGAGGTAGGTGTTGCGGAGGTGTGTCAGTGTGTGTGTGATTGTGTGTGTGTGTGTGGGAAGGTTGAGGGAAAATGGAAGTGAAAGAGAACAAAAGGGAGATGGATGGTCAGACGGATCAAATGACAACACAGAGGTGAGAGCAAATAGCTGAGATGAATCGAAGAGAAAAAAGGCATGAAGAGACACAGACAGAGGGAATTGGGGGCTTTGTTGAGCCGGTGCTTTAACACACCCTTCACAGGTCAAAGGTCAAGCCCCTGGAGTATGTGTATGTGTGTGTTTCAGGTGTGAACAGCAATGGATCAGTTGCTCTCAACCTCTGTTGCGTCAAGGACCCCTATATTGATACATTCATTAGGTCACACACCCCTTTTGATAAGATTGAATTTCAGGGTCCTCCCTCTGAAAAGATTTCGGTTGTTGATATAATCAAGACCTGAATTCAATAGTTGTCAACTACAGTTGAGGAGATAACCACCCTGTGTGTGCCCAGTTGTCCCAATCTCTCTTTAGAAACAACTGTCAAATATTTGGAAGCACTGGATGAATATTTGATCATTTATCATAATCAGATGTCTATCACATCTACTGTATCCGCTATCAGTCCCTCCAGGATTTTGCCGGCTGTTTTGGGGACTGTTGTGGCCTGAAATGTCTGACTTTACTGCAGCTTTTTAAAATAAATTGCAATCCATCTATCCGTTTTCATCCTCCAATCAGGGGCCGAGTCGCTGGAGCAGCAAACTGACGTTCCTCTCCCCAGCAACACTTTCCAGCTCCTCCTGGAGGACTCCAAGGCGTTCCCAGGCCAGATGAGATATGTAATCCCTCCAGTGTGTTCTGGGTCTGCCCTGGGGCCTCCTACCAGTGGGAAATGCCCAGAAAATCTCTAACAGAAGACACCCAGGAGGATCCTGATCAGATGCCTGAACCACCTCAACTGAGATCTGTAACAGTGCAACATATTTTTGTGAGCTTGTCACATTTTGTATTTAAAACACAATATTCTCCTCTGAACTGTAGCAGAGAGTGGTATCAAATAAAGAAGTACTACCTCAGTTTAGTAGGCCTACTTAAAATACTGTATTTAGTACATTTAAATTTGGTACTTAGCTCCAGTCCACCACTGCACTACAACTATAATAATAAAAACAACAATAATATGATTCAATAGTAGGGATGGACCTGGTTTTATTTAATAAACAGTATCTTAATAGTCATAAATAGTAGATCTCCCATGAGCCCCCTGGAGCAGCCCCCATAGAAGTCGTGTCCTGCGTTTAGAGGTTCATGCCAAACTCCATTCTAAAAGCGTAAAAGTGTATGTATCCTCGCAGATCCACAACTAATCGACACTGTGATACATGATTACGAACTTGAATAAATTATTAGTGCCCTCTGGTAAATTCGGCATGCAAATTATTTACCAAGCACCAATTCTTATGGAGAAAGTTTCTAAATTTGAAGTGCATTCATGCGTTCTTCCATAACATTGCCATAATACTTCCATATCACTTTCTCACACTCACAGCTTTCAGGAGTAGCGATGTGATTCTGTGGTTATATGCCGAAATGAAAGTGGTTTCTTGTCGTTTCAGAGTCGTGTTTATACAAAGAGCATTTTAGCCGAAACTCGGCACAACAATGAGTTGCCAAAGTTTTGAATGAAGTTCGCACAGAGCTGGCGGGGGCTCGTCTGGGGCCAACAGAGAGCTATGATTCAGTTGGATGTCGTGCAGGGGGGTGTGTTGTGGTCTGTTTCTGGGAACTGGATTTGGGAAAGAGGGTTATCTGCTGCTGATAAGGGACACATTTAAAAGACTGGGTTAGGATGAGGCTGACTCACTTGTCACTGCCAACTGGAGGGAGCACCAACACTGCGCTTGTTACACGCGACTGGACGAATCATGCCTCTGCGCGCGGTCACCGTATCCGTTGTCAACGTGTTTTTCGCTGTTGGAGTTGTTTGCATGCCCCTGGCGGACCAGGGCCCCCATATAGCCCACAGCTGGGGCCAGATGATCCGGCTCAGGCACCTGTACGCCGCCAGGCCGGGACTGCACCTGCTGATCAGCGGGGATGGACAGATCCACGGCTCTGCGCTCCAGACTCCATACAGTAAGTCAAGCATTTTGAAACACAGGCTGCAGACTGTCAGGCTTGTTCTGGTGACTCAAGATGGCTTGCTGGGATTTTGTTCACTCCTGCAGGCCTGCTGGAGATCCGGTCAGTGGGTCCGGGCTGTGTTGCCATCAGAGGAGTAGCAGCTGCACGCTTTCTGTGCATAGAAGGAGATGGACGGCTGTACTCATCGGTAAGGATTTATATGGTGACAACCTGCTGTCCCTTTATTCTGACATCTGGAGATTGTTAATGATATCACAATAAGTTAAAAATTAGCAAAAGTTATTTTTCAGACGAAAATAATACATTAATTTATTAATATTTATGAACTGTCACGTGTTGGGGCATTACTTTAAGATGATTTTGTCTAATTACCACTGCACAGAGGAAACAATGAGGCTTGATGTCAATCAAATTGGTACGATTATTATCATTATTATATGTATAACATTATATAGTCGATTTTTTTTTCGATTTTTTGTGAGATCTGTGCACAAAACTGCACAAAAACCCAACATATTCAGCTAAAACTAAATAATAAACTTAATAATAATAAACTTTATTTATAAAGCAAACTTTATTTTCAGCACAAAGTCACAAAGTGCTTTACATGACTCATCCTGGATTTAAAACAGTGCAGGACTCAAGCAAATAAAATAAGGCAAATTTAATAAAGCAGAAAGAACAATAAAAATAAAATAAAGATAAAATACCGTCACTGAGGCAGATCATGTTAGAATAATTAAAGTAACAGCATTACTTATGGAGAGTTTGCACAAGTCATAAAAGTATGATTTCTTTTCAACTTGAGATAAAACCCAACACATTAAATTAAAAGCTCAGGATAAAGAAGAAATATGAAAAACCAGGAAGGCCAACATGTAACAAATTAAATTAATCATATGAATAAACACAGTTAAACTTCAAAATTAATAATCAGATTATTAAATAAACTTCATATTTAATGACTGATTTAAGAACTTGTGATGATTGTGACTTATGTCAGTCCTGTTTTTATCACTTTATTGGAGTTCATTTTGACAATTAGTTTCATTTCTTGCATAATAGTGTTCACTGTTACATTTTTATTTCAGTGCGTCACATTTTATGGCAGCTGTCACCAGTGTCACCTCCTCACCGTTCAGCCAGTCACATTTCCCAACCTGTCAGTAGATTCAGCAACTGCCCAGTGCTCCCATTAGGAAGAGCAGCTGAAGACAAAGATACATACTTTTATATCTTTTTAGTTTCCACTTGTGTGTGGTTTTATTTTTTATTTTTTCACGGGAAACATCTTTAAAATCACAAAACTGCAGAGTTTAGTCTGACTCACCCAGCTGCTGCTGTAACTTTGCCAGGGCTGGTTAGGAGGCACTTAGCCAAATAAATTGGCTTGATACTTCATGTGTCTGCGCATTTATAGATTGCAGCAGCTCTCGTTCAGCAGTAAGACATGAGGTAAACTCCATATGTGTAGATAAGGCAGCCTGTTCTCATGCACTCTTCATACCTACTAAAAGTAATGTAGTCAGATATCAAAAATGAAGGCTGCGATTGGGAGTAAAGAAGGACAAAGCAACGTATTCTTATAGAACAGTTTGTATGATATCCTACAAATTGTCTTTAACGTACAGTTACCTAATTAACGTAAAGTGACAGAGGTAGGCAAGTGAAGTCTGAGGTTAGTTTCAAGGAGAGAAACATGGTGAGGCCCTGCTTTAAAATGTTCACGTAGAGTTCACACAGATCCAAACCCATGACTCCAGGAGAAAATCCCAGGCAAAATTTTGTCTTTCTGTGACCCGTCCAACACCACAACTTGCCTCCTTACAAGCTCTTGGGACTGCACGTTTACTGCCATCAGCACATTGGTGATGTAATCACAGCTCTTCGAATTTAGGTGCATTGCTTTTCAAATAAATGTTTTAGAACAGCCTGTGTTAAGAGTAAACGTCTGCGTGAGGAGAAAAGTTTGGGGTGGTGGACGGGTCAAACAAACACAGGACTTTTCCCAGGAGACCACTGTTTGTGTCCAGTTTAAAGCCAAGAGTGCACTCTGGTACAAACTGGACCGTTCGTTAATTCGGAGCGCTGTTGGAGTGTACCGAGAGCACCAAGTGGAGTCAATATGTGATTAACATCACCTTTCTTTTATCCGTGTAGAAACATAACGCTCCATCGAATAGCAGCGCTCTCGTTTTAGTGTAGAGTGTCACATAGGATTTATTTGAAGTTACTTCTTGTACTTCTTGTTCATGTGTCATGTAACAATCTTACATTGTTGGTTATTTTAGTGTGTCATTTTTCAGTGGCTGAACAAACTCCATTTCCGTAGTTCAGACATGACTGTAACACCAGGGAGAGTTAAATGGCTTTCTTGGGAGTTCACAACATTTTTATACTTGACAGTTTAACTGCTTTTATATTCCACTCTTCAACTGACTCCTCAGCTCCTCTCAGAGCGTCAGGTTCAGCTGAATTTTCAACTCTTTTCAGCACTTTTACAGCTTCATTAAGTGCTGGGGATGCAAGTGAAAATTCTACTTTCAGCACGTTCACTGCCTTTTTAACTTCTATTAGCAATTGTATTTCAGCTTTTTCAGTATTTCAGCTATTTCAAATGTCATACCTGGGAATTTTTCAGCAGCAATCTTTATCCTTTTTTATTTAAGCTTTTCTAATTTAGTTGTTTAATATTGTCGGTTTGAGTTCTGGAAGACTGTAAATAAGTAAATAAAGATCATCAAGCATGTTTAACTAAGCTTCTTATATAATATGACCACTAAAGTAAAACCTAACCTCACTTATTATAACTCACTGTTGACTGTTATACACACAGTAAAATATTGGGGATTTTTGCACCTATTGAAAACAGAGAAATGCAACAAAAAAAACCCTGCAGTGCTTAAGCAATATGAACATACAGCAGCACAGTTTTATCTGTTGTTAATCGGCTCGTGTGTTCAGAAAATACAGCATGCCAGTCATTCATTCATTCAAACAGACGAGCGGTTCATCAACCTTTGTCCGGTGTGGTGCAGGGTAAGATGTGTTTGCAAAGTGAAAAACCTGAATGAAAAGAGCCAGCAGCAGCAACAACAACCTTGGCCTCTGACTGGCTCTCTCTGGCCAAAGTCAACAGCCGTCGAAGAACCTGCAGCACCATTTACGTATGTTTTTATGATAAAAGGGGCCCTCTGTCTAAAAAAAAAAAACAGACATGTAATCCTAATTTAGCATTCATCGTGCTGTCTGAGCAGCTTTTTAACCTTCACTCATAGTTCCATATAATATGATATAATATAATATAATATAGAGTAAAGAAAAGTGAAAAAAAAATTGGCCAAATGCTGAGAAAAGAACATTAAAAATCCCATCAACAAGTAAAAGTTCATGGTTTAACTGTTACACAACTTTGGCCTGATTAACCTGCAGGGGGAGTGGTGGTGGCGGTGGGGGGGGGGGGGGCAATTAATCCCATTAATCCCTTATTTCGCCCCCTCACTGTATGTGCACATGATTTCTTTGTGAGTAGTATAAAGCCCAAGATTTTATTCTGTTTCAATAAAATTTTAGGGCTTTTCTTTGCTTCATCATTTAATCTATAAATGTCATAAAATGGTTATTTATTTTGCGGAGCTCAAAGTTAATTGATTATTAAAATAGTTTTTTTTTGTTGCTTCACAGATTTAGTAATATGTCAATATGTAATACCAGGTGAAATAATGAAGGTTTTTAAACTACCTTTTGACAGAGCAGCCCAGTCTCCAAAATAAACCAAGCCAAGCCAAGCCAGTAAATGAGCGTGGAAAAAGGGTATTTGTTATCTGGAGGTGGTCACCTATTAAAGACGCCTGCCAAGCTGCAGACCACTGTTCAAGACCAACAAACAGAAGAATCTGTTGTTTTCTAGCGAGTCATTGCTGTGTTTCAAGCAGCTTTTTAGCCCCCAAATGTGGGTTGTTTTTTTACAACCTGTTGCTGTTTTTCCAGCAGGGACAGTGCCACAAAAAGTTGTTGTTTCCTGCTGGGAGTGAGCTCCCAAACCTTTCGTAACATAACCAAGTTGGTTATGCCAATATTTTATCTGGTGATTGGAGTGACACAGAAGACCATTTGTCAGTAAAGGTCCTTGAAAACAGGGCACTTTTTTATCAAACCTGCAAGAATTACACCGTAACATACATAATCACTTGTGGCAAATTTGAGATTTGTGGGAGCTATATAAATAAAACGTACTTGACATGATTAATCAAATGTATTTCCAAAGAGGAATAGCAAATCACGTCCAAAAATTTACCTAATGTCTGCCCCATTGTTGAAGGAGGAAAATCTGCTGTGAGTAGATGAGTCATAGAAAACAAAATCAATGCATTCCCAAATAAAGTTTAAATTAATCAAGTAATTTGCCACATGTGCAGCGAGGTCATTATGACACAGGGTCACAGGGAAGTGTAACTATTTTTTTAAAGCATTACTAGAACATGAATATGTTTATGTGAACATGTCCGTGTTATCATTTCCAGCACACCTACAGCAGAGACGACTGCGCCTTCAGAGAGCAGATCCTGCCCGATGGGTACAACATCTACGTCTCTGACAGCCACGGAGCGCTGCTCAGTCTGGGAAACCACCGGCAGAGGCAGCAGGGTCGAGACCGAGGTGTCCCAGCTCTGGCCCAGTTCCTCCCCAGGATCAGCACCCTGGATTGGGTCTCATCCCCCGATCTGAACATCCCCGACCTGCCAGGGCAGAGCAGAGCAAAAGCAGAAGAACCTATGGACACGATGGACTCATTTGGAAAACTGTCTCAGATCATTCACAGCCCCAGCTTCCACAAGAGATGAGGTGGCAGCTCGGAGACACCAGGGGACGCATGTGTCCTGAGTGTTCTGCTTTGTCTGAGGCCTGGAAAGTGGGTGTGGCTGGAGCAGCTACGTGATCCGCCCACCATTCCCTCACATCAGTCCACGATCAGCCCCCTTCGCTCTCTTGGTCTGGGAGCAGAAGCCCTGAAGAGAATGCTAAGTTAGCATTTAGCTAGCTATGAAGTGTTAGGTTAAAAGAGAGGCGAGTAAGGTTGAGGTCAGGGTAAGGGTTACATCTTGTTACGAAGGAGAATCACACCTTCATGTGTAATGAATTAAATATTTGGCCTCATTTATTCACTACAGCGTCACCTTGTAGCCGAGTTCAGATAGCTGTCACGTTGTTGGGTTCGTCTTGTATTCCTGGTGGTGGGCGTGGTTTGTGGGGCCGTCTCGTGCAGGCTCCAAACATGTACTCCACTCTGCATGTTGTAGAACCAGGAACCAACTGCAAGTCTAGCCAGTCTGCACCCGGAAAGGTTGCTGCAACATCCTGCCAGCACCGTCCACAGACGTGTCTCAACAGAATACAAGTGCAATGTCTCACCAAGCGGAGACACACCTGTACTGAGTATAATGTTCATTTCTGTGTTTGACACTCTGGTTTGTTTGCAATAAAGACAAGGTGACATGATCAGACGAACAAAGAGTAGCACCTACAGAAACTGGACAAAGGAAATGACACTGTATCAGTCGCACTGTTTGATTCTGGCCAGTGTGACAGTAACGGAGCTCCAAAAATGTGTTTCGATATTTAACCATCTTGTTCAAAGTGTGTTTTAACACAGTGTTCCCTCAAACACGTTGTAAGTCTCAGGGCACACAGAGGAAAAACACTTTACTATTTGTAGATGAGGATCAAAATGTTGATCGCGGGGATAATTAACTTGCTTTGCCTGGGGGCCACTTTTTCAAAATGGCAGGTGTTCAGTCGCAAGAGCCCCACACAGGTCAGGTGTATGCAGGTGGGGGATCCTTCCCTGGCATGTTTTTGATAAACAAGCTCTATTTTGGTGCTTTTTATGCACCCTGGCACCTCATTTATTTTAAAAGTGAAAAAAAAATGCCATTGCAAATCAACTTATTTTTACTGTGAATTAGAAAACGGCCGAGGGATTACCTGCCACCATGGTCCATGGGCTGCTAGTTAAGTATCACCGATAGTAACTACAGTTGTTTGCTTGCAGTAGTATAGTTGTATTTATTTGCTTATTTAAATGTCTGTCAGGTTGAATGTAAATATTGGCCGTCATTTATTGAATGCATTTATTGTATATGTTGATGTTTCCTGACAGGTGTATCAGAGTCAGCCAAGTATGAGCGCACACAAGGGATTTGACTCCGTTTTTTGTAGCTTACAGTGTACACAGAGTAGACATACAGCTAAAGACAAGGACAACAAACAAGGTGAATATATACATTTGACTACTATGTAAAGATATGAATATATATGTAAAAAGCAGCAGTTTGTGTCGTTTGATGTTGAATGTAATAGATTTTGAATAAAGTCTTCATAATAAAGCTTTCTAAGCAGACACTGTGTGATTAATGCTTGTCATATTTAGATAATAATAGTTAATAAAGTCAGTTAATTTCAAATCATTTGTTTTGTTTTTAATATTTCCAGGCCTTTTTATACAGACAGAGAAATGACAGGAAACAAGGTAGAGAAAGGTTCAACAAAGATCCCAGCTGGATTCAGTTCAGGGAGTTTGCAGTTCATGGTCAACGTGCCCAAAGTCAGAGGGACACACCAACTCATAGAAATGTCTCGCCTACACAAATCCCCAGCAGGAGTTCACATATCTACTGCGACTTATTTGGTTAGGTACTATTATTACGGCCCATTAAATACATAAAGAGGATGTGAAAGTGACCAGGGGTGAAGAGGAGGGTGAAGTGAGCCAGATGCCAGTGGCGCCACCAAGAGGTGGCCAGGGCCAAATAATCCAAAATAATTGCAGGGTGGCACTTCTAAACTTGGAGGCTTGTTCCCCTAAAATATATTTTGTTCCTTAAGATCAAGGTACTACTTAAAATTAAAGCTGTGTATTGTCTACTGAGCCTTTTTTGCAACCAAACATTAAGAAGGATAATAACAATTCCTTGCATTTCAACACACAGCTAAGTGCTCAGGCCCTAAAAATAAAAAGTCAGTGGGTCAAAATGGCCAGTGTCCCTGTATGAATCCTTTCCCACTACGTCTTAAAAATGCGTCTGTGATCTACCTCCAGCACAAACTTATGTTACTGCTGTCATATTGGTTTTGTAATCTTATATTTTGCATTCATATTAAACTGCTGCAGTGTGTTGTGCTGCTGATTTATCCCACACTGACACCCTGTGAGTGTGTGAGCACTGTTGGCCACGCCTGTCCCCTGATGTGTTCGCTGAGTGCAGACCGTGAAGGCAGCATTAATGTGAGTCACATGACAGGCCAGCCTCTCCGACTCAACTGATACACATCTAATAATCATGGTAAGCACTTTTCCAAATACACTATCCCTCTGTGCATGTGCATGTCTCCTCCGGACACCCACCCGTGTTCAGTGTCGGTCAGTCGAGGACCTAATGTGAGGTGTGTGAAGCCAGACTGTGTGTGAGCGGTGCTGTGGCCTAACGCCTCTGAGGTAACGTCAGACAGCGGCTAGCTAACAAGCTAACAGGCTGCAGCTGACTGTCCGCCACTGTCCTGGCGTTTTACTTATTTTATTCACGTCATCTACAACACATTCATCACATCCTCATATTCCGTGTTGTGTCACAAGTTTATAACCTCTGTGATTTCCGGGACAAAGCAGGTGACGGTGTGAAAAGCGACGCTAGCTGTTGTTAGCCTCCTCTTCCGCTTTGCTGTGTCATATTTCAGTGAAGCTAAATGTTTTGGCCTGAGCTCAGCGTCCGTTAAACAGCAGTCAGGGTTGTGTCAGCTGGTTAGCACCAGGGCTCAGCTCTAACTGTCAGAAGGCCACAACAGACAACATATATGTCATTAATGTGTGCCTACATGTCATGCTACATGCACGGGTGTTTTCCGTGTGGACATTCCTGCGTCAGCCGCAAACATTCAGTCAGTGTTAGCTAGCTACAGCTGATTTAATGGAGCTTCAGTGGTGACAGTTACTGAACAGTGAAGTTAACTTATTTTGTGCTGCCACAGTTCAGGAAGTACAGTTTCTGTTCGTGTTTTACTCGGGACATGGTCACTGTCAGTTTGAGCACTTGAAGGCTTTGCTGGTTGAAGCATCCGTCAACATAGTAAATACTTGAAATTAAAACTATGGCAACTGCTGCATTTAACTCCGTGCATTTGTATCAAGCATATTCTGCTTATTTCTGCCCCCATTAAAACAACCTGGTAATGAGACGTTCAGGTCCTCCTGTGAGTCTGGACTTCTGTCAGTCCAGTCCACTGAAGCAGAGTCAGCTGCTGAGTGTTGGATCTGGTTAAATGCTGCAGTTCACGATTCAGAAGTGATGAAACACTGTATGACTGTTTATGAAGTGTGCATTATTTATTTTAAAAAAACAAAAAGAGCACAGTTTTACACTGTAGGGGAGACTGGGATCAGTTGGGACATTTTTGTATTAAAGGAGCAGTCCAGTATTTTGCACTTTGAGCCCCATTCCTGGTTGTTTATGATGAAATAGAGTGGTTAAGACC
>JAPZEB010000015.1:5668783-5680608 GCA_029783705.1 Chaetodon striatus | reverse complement strand
AGCCTGGCGCACAGTAAAAATTGTCCACAGCAATTGTCAGATGATTACGTGGCGACCGCTCCTCCACCAGGATGTAAGTGCAATCATCAAAGAAATCAAAGGTTACACCTTGGAAAGAGACGTAGTGGGGGTCCCCATACAGATCACAGCGACCTAGAGAGAGGAAGAAATGATTTAGTAAATATGGAACAGAAAACAGGAAATGGATTTTTTAAAAGAAGAAATGTCCATTTAGCAGCATGGCTCTAAGGATGAGACTGTCAACAACAACTACTGACCATTGACTGTATATGTAGACGAAGCAACCTTGATTCCACCCACTGGTTTGTAGACTACTGCTCTGGAGCTCATCACTTTTTTTTTGAGCCATAAGTAACTATAACCTGCCTCATCGGCTTCACCTTTTGGGATATGGAGGTAATGCTTTTCTACAAGCTACAGACTGTATAATAGAGATGGACAATATGCCAGCTCCCCAAAAGCGAAGTCAAAACATCTTGACCCTAAGTGTGTTGTGTTATAAGGACAGATACATCAGTGCGAACTGGTTCAGTGCAAGAATACATGGCGCAGCACTTCGTTCTCTACAATAAAATACCCTGTCTAACCACCAGGGGTGTAACGATTCACTATATCACAATTTAGTCCATATCTTGTTTGTCACATATACTGGTACATGTGAGCAAATTAACTGAAAACCTCACTTCTTATTACTGTTGGTGCTCAAGCACACTAGAGCCACTGTAGCAGTTTTGGGCCTAAGCTTGATGAAAAACCTGAATTTCTACTGTAAGGTTCAGCAGAGCAGATTACGCCCCTCGGTGCGTCTCGGTCATTTATATCACGGGTTCAGTTTGGAAACATTACACCCCTACTAACCACAAAACAAGAAAAAAAGAGATAGCTATGTAGAGGTAAATAAATGACGCAATAGAAAGGAAAACATGAGGAATGAGTGAGGGCTAACAAGAGCAGTTGCCTCGACAGACATGGATACACTTACAGTCACACTCCCATCTTTCACAGCATCCATCTGAGACCTTTGTGGCCTGGTTTCTGGGGCATTTAGGACGTACAAGGTCTGGACAAAACACTGGAGTCAATTCTATCGTCCCCCCTATACACCTCTTATGGAAGCAGTCCTCAGTCCACGTCTCACCGCAGTACCAGCTTTGTCTCCTCTTACGGTCTGTACACTTACACACTGGTACATTGATAAACACAGTAGAGGACAATGAACATACAAAAAAGATTGTTTAGGTAATTTAAGAAACTGATTGCTAGGACAACTGAAAAAAATGACTAATGTGCAGAACAAGTGTATGGCACGTACCCTCAGTTGTGGTGCTTGATTCGTTTTCCTGTTTACGGGTATACTTTGTGACGTAAGTAGGGTATGTATTTTCTGTTATCACTGTGATGCTTGTTTCTTCAGAGGTTGTCAGTTCAGTGGTAGATGTTGAGGCAGTTGTAGTAGTTGGTTTCGAGGTGGTGTAAAGAATAGTTGTTTCAGTGGTAGTTGAGGCAGTTGTGGTGGGAGTGCTTGATGTTGGAGTGGTGGCACTTGTAGTGGTGGTTGAAGATTCTACAGGTAGAGCAGAGGTGAAATTGAGGTCTGGTGTTTTAAAAACAGGCTATGTGAAGGCACATACACTGTATTCGAAAACAAAACTAAAACCTAATTGCCAAAAAATCCATTTTATATTTCTGTATAACTGGTAGAAGACACATGAAATAGTAAATGTAGTGCTGCATGGATATAATTCATACTTACCACATTTCATTGTTCCATTTTCACAGTGGCTGATAAGGATAATATGAGAGTATAAATGTAGAAATTTCCAGTTGTCAGTGTAAAAAATGTTTTTAAATTATGGTTATCCTGAAAACGTTTATATTTAGACATCCTGTGTATATGTTTATTAAGAATGGCCCAACTTACCACTTAAAAGACCATGTCATCACCACTGCTCCAGGCTGAATGACAGTGTCATTAAAATAACAGGTGCAGTTTTTTAATTTGGTGCATTCACCAGTATTTTCATCATAGTATGGCGCCTCCTTTGAACATCTGGGGTAGCAACCTTTCAGAGACAAAACATAATGTTTATTTTATGGGTGCAAATACATTTTGTAAGTACTGACAAGGACAAGCATTCAGTAAATATTGTGAGGATTTTATTCTAAGGCCAGGTTTGTTTGAATTATACAAGCTAAGTAACATTAAGGCATTATTTTTCATTTTAATTTTCACTAGATTCCACTGATGATTAACACATAAGTTTATCTTGTGTTTGAAAATAACTGAGAAAGTCTGATTACCTTCCAGCTTGTGGGTCATGCTGGTGTCTTTGCCACAGGTTAGCATCTCACCACAGGCTTCATAGTGCCAGCTACACTGGCCTTGCTCGTTGTAGTAGTCACAGTAGACAGCTAAGGTTTAAATTATCACATGTTAAAATGGTACAGACTGAGTTATAGTTCATGTTTTGCAAACATTTATCAATAATGACACTTTTTATCAAACGTGTTGTTGGCTATATCGACTGATCACTTAATTTATGTGTCTCACAGTGTAAGTCTTTGGCACAATGACATAAAAATATTTGAATATTTATAAAACATTATATAAAGTACATGAAATACTGATCAGAGAAATCAAATGGAAGGGTATTTACTTTTAAGTAAGAAAGTACACTCAAGAGAAGATGCATCTTTAGCACGTTTAGCTAGCCCACTAAAAAGTTTTGTTAAAATACTTCTGATGTGACAATTTGTCTGAAGAATAAACCGATTAGTACTGATCAAATCTATGTTCTCTTTATGGATTCAAGTTAGAAGTTATTATAAAATGTCACATTACAGTTACCTCCAGAAAAAATAGCCATAAGTTAAGTTCAATCTAATGTTGGTGGGGAAAAAACGTGTCTCAACTTACGACACAAATCAGGTGTTCTCCATTTTACACACACATCCCTGTCGCTGCAGGCCTCTGCATATGCTGCAACAGCTGTGCAGAAGCCCAGGAACTTCCCTTGAAACTCACAGGAGCAGGACTCCTGCACACAGGCCTGATAGTAGGGATCTGGATCCACCTGTAGATTGAACATCCAAAACAGAGCTTTCAATGACACATTTGAGAGCTTTCTGTGAAGGTCTATTACTGTAAAGAGAGAGGTGAGGTCCTCTTCCTTCCTGTGGACCATCATGGGACCTTATTTCAGAAAAAATATGTGCAGTAGTCAACAACAAGAGACAAATAATTTTTCCCATTTGAATTTTGCCATGAATTACACTATATTATTTGTCATATAAAAGATACGGTCACACATTAAACACTGGTGAATATTCACCTCCTATTTGCTTCCATTCATTACAAACAGAGGAGCAAATAAATCATTCACTTCCAGTGGCAAAGAAAATTGGCATCTTTGCATCACATGGAGTTCAACTATGGTCAACTCTGAGTGGTGAAGTTGCAGCCTCAACCAGTAGCAAAAGGTATGTGTGGTTGACTCAGTTTGTTGCTGTGTTTGACCAGCTGATGATGTATGATATTGGCCATAAAATAGAGACTGACCCACATGAGATGCTGCCTGGCTGGCAATGAGTTGGTAGATGGGCATGGAATGTAAAAAACAGAATATGTATTTGGGGGTATTTAATAGCAAGCTAGCTAATATTAGCAGTCAAGCTAGATTTTCATGTCCATCACATCAAGCACTGCCCACTCAGCATGAATATCACCCAGGCAGGTGATGGTCACTTGCTGGCATTTGCTTATGTGTGACCTGGCCTTAAAACATATTTTTTGTTTGTTGTACGTTCGTCATAGTGCTGTTTAGTTTTGTGCAAAACTATAGTGAACTACATCTCTCGTCTCACAGCATATACTGTATGTCACCGACACCAGCTAGCTGGGGTCAGGGTAACTTACCTGATGTTTTTAATCCAGCCATTTTTATAAGCTTTGAAATTAAAGAACAAGCAAGACCTGTTCCTCATGTGAGAAGGCTACATCCCGACACACAACACACAGGCAACGAGAGGAAGGTATGACTTCACCTAGGCGACTTGTTTAGTTGTTCTAATCACATATTTTCCCAGTCTTATACTTCATCAGTTTTTTCATCAAACTGCAACTTTCTTGACTTGTAAAATCATTTTAAATTTGGCAGGTGTTTCAAATGGCATCAAAAATTATTTGTCTCTTGCCATAAACCGAATTCATAGCCTGCCTTTTAACAAGAACCAAGAAGTTCTTTTAAGTCTCTTCTTAAAACACACTTTTATTGGACAGCCTTTCCTGATTTTACTTGAGTTTTAATTTCCTTTGACTGTCTTATTTCCTCAGTTTTTACACACCAAAGTGTAATTTTTCTTTTGAAACCTGTTGTTTCATGACTTGTCTGTGTTATTTGTTGCCTTGTAAAGCACTTTGTAACTGTTTTTAAAAGCGCTTCATAAATAAAAAAAGGTAAACACACACAAACACAAAAAACCCCCAGTAGTTAAAAAAAAAAAAAACCCTTCACAAGACCCTTGGTGTTGGCGGGTTATTAAATATGAAAAATGCATACCTTTAAGTGGCACTCTTTGAATATGTCTCCTGGAATAATCCTACAGCGTCGCTGTGCCCAGGCTGAGCAGTAGGAGTTGCGTTCACATGGAAATATCTCAGTGGTCACATCAGAACAGGGAGGTGTTGCGACTTTCCAGCTGTTTCCAAATGCCAGGGGACTGGACACCACTAGAAACAGATTTTTGGTGTTATTTTGACAGCTGTGACAAAAGTGAAAGTCCTTCGTAAAACAAAGAGAAAACTAATTTACCTGCTGAGCCACTTATCTGTAAGTCATTCATCTCATTGGAGTCAAAATTGCCACAGAGGCCGCACACTCGGTTCTGCAGGAGAGACGGTTTAACAATCCATTCAAAATGTATTTAAACTAACACTTAAAATTTAAATACGCTTATATATAGCAGTATTTAACACTTTTTTATTTAAGCCTGGGACCAAAGAGTAAAATCATGGGACAGGTGATATATGAATGATTAGATTTTAAAATCCTCATCACTCACCCTCCAGTATTCACGCAGCTCTATAGTGATCCGGGTGTGTTTGTCCCAGATGAGAGTTATCCCTCTGCTTGGTACTGAGATTATGATGTACAGTCCCACGGTGTGTGTGGAGTAAAGGGAATCTTCCTGCAGAGTCCAGCCTTCATGGTAGCGCCTGCTCACCCTCATGTCACTCAGCGTCAGGGTGACCTCACCCTTTTAGGACAGCATAGATGCCAGTCATGACATGAGAATATTTTTAATTGCTGATGAACATCTTATCAGATTTTTCTAGATCATAAAATCCACATGTGCAGCAGTGGGATGAAAACGAGTGAATATTTCAGTACAATGAAGATAATGAAGATGGATAATAAACATGTGGACAGTAGCTCAGGGTCTTCGTCAAGAAACAATGAGAATCCTAGAAGCAGCCGTCCACCTGCAGGTCGAGGACAATGGAGCGAGAGCAGGTGAGCGCCTCATCACAGCAGGGCACACTCTCCACTCTCACAGAGAAGGTGCTGTTTCCTTTCCCACAGTCATCCTAAAGCAATGAGATCAAAGTTAAAAACATATTGTCGTGAAAAATACAGCAAGCTCTGGCCTGTATTTTTAGAAAATGCCCTTTAGTATTTGCATGATGTACTGTGTCCTTTGAAGGCAACACACTAGAAGCCTAAATAGAGAAAGGAAATATGTCAATGTAACACCTTTGCTGAGGACGCCACACTGGCTTCCAGTAAATTTCTTCTACTTCTTTTGTGCTGATTTATTATTTTCAGAAATGTTTTCACAAATTCCTGTGAGATAGTACATTGCAGATGCATGAAATTTTCAACGACTGGAAGTTGCTGCCTAACAGATATGACCTCAATCAGCCTGATTGGGGTGATGTAACTGAAGGTCAGCTATGAAAAGTATTCACTCTCATGCATTAAGTACACTGTGTTTGTGGCAGCGACCTCCGTGGTAAGTAGTTTTGCGTACTTGCTCACCTACAAGACTTCAGCAAAGAAACATGACCAGTGGATTTCATGTTTGGTCTCACCTCTACAAGAGTGTACTGACACTGTCCATCGAAGCGGTACCATTTGGAGTCAAAGGTCTGGTAGTGTCCGTTTCCGTAAACTTGGCACTTCCCGGGGCAGGGCTCATCTTTGCAGTGCCACTGACCCCGACCACAAGTACTGTGGGACAGAGTCAGTTAGTTAAGCAGCCTCTCCATCTCAGCTTTATTAGCTTTTGGAAGAACAAGTAGGAGAGCAGCACTAATGCAGGAGTTACCATGTTTTACAGTTGGTTTTGACCTGCTGTCCTGCACTGAACACTTTGCCGCTGTACACACAGGTGCAGTTGTCCAGAGAAACACAGTTGCCATGGTGATCCTCATACTGGTCATTTGGGCAGTAACAGCCACTCTCACAGGTCATATTGACACTCTGGAAATCACATCAACAGAAAATATATTACATCGAGGAAATGTTTGACCCATCACAATAAAAGTTTGGGACAAAGGGTGAATGTTGGGGCTGCAATTCACTGACAGGAAGTTTATGTAAATATAAAACGACAGATTTCAGTCAAAATAAACGCATCATTACATCACCACAAATACATGTTCCCTTAATGCCAATGAAATAATAAACAGCCACATTATTATATTACAGTTTTAACAAACATGTCAGCAGCTAATGTGAAAAGAAAAAAGAATAATGATACATGAGTAGTGGAAAGCTGTGTATTTAAACATGTAATCTGTTGACCTACCCTTGGTTTGCTGAGGCCGCCACAAGTTTTCTGAGACGTGCTAACAGGGTACTCAGAGCAGTGAACACAAACCTTCCCATCTCTGCATCCTGATGCAAACAGCCATTAAATACAGAAAACACATGAGTGTGTTAGTTATATTTCAGATAGTTTTAGACATTGTCAGCTTTTTCTGTGCATTTTTTTATTGCTGAAATTCTATTTGATTTGTAATTATTAACAAATTAAGTTGAAAAAGAGCAGAGACAAGGGTTAATATGATAATGTTTAAAAATATATATTTACCACAGTCCTTAGAACACCGCAGCTCTCCATCCTCACAGATGCTGAAATAGACACATTTTCAACTTTGCTCAAGTATGTGTACATCATAAGGCCCAGACACACCAAACAGATTTACAAACTCTTTCTGCTAAAGAGCTAAATGGTTAAAAAGCAAATGTTACCTCATATAACATGTTTGTTTTGCTCTCACGCCCTTTGACTTTAATTGTTGTTTACTTTTCTCACATCTATTTTTCTTCTTGGGCGCTGACTACCAATCAGAGTGATTGCATTTACATGCTAAATCGGCCGAAAAAAGCCAGCAGGGGCCGGCTAGTGCCAGTGGTGGGTGACACACAGCAAAAACTAAGGAAACAGATGCTCACAGATGGCCAGACGTTGACCAATGGCCAACTGTCACCTTGGTGTGTCAGGGTCCATAGGTGTAGTCCACACAACAAGGGACACTATAACAGCACTGGGGAGACTTGATTCAGGCAGACAGTGGGTAATAGTCTCAGCCACAGTGGAAGTAAAAACAGAATTAAAATGTTCAGATAAATGTTAGTAAAGTTTTAAATGGCTGTAAATACTCAGATGATCAACTCACCACTTTCGTCCGTCAATAGCAACAGTACCCGGAGGTGTGATACCGCCATAATAGTGGCAAGGGCACTCTGATTTTGGGGTACAGGTGTGTCCTTGGTTCAGGTGAGTTCCCTCTGGACACCCACAGCCCTCCACAGGAGCATCATCCAGCCCGCAGCGAGGGTCAGGGCCAGACAGGGAGCTGCATGTGTGGTTGCAGGCTTGCATGTTGTAGGAGAATTCGAGGTTCTTTGGGCATGTCAAAGCTGTGACACAATATTGTGATTAACATTAATACACCACAGGGTTGCAGACAGAATAAGCTGTATATTTGTCAAAACTGAACTCACTGCAGTTGGTGGCTGTCCTCCAGTCACCAATTACAACACCCAGACTGGCACAGGCTTTGGCATAGTTGCCCAGAGCAACACACAAGCACTGCCGCAAACTGCTGCCACAGCTACATGTTCTTTGGATGCAAGCCTGGAAATAAAAACAGTTTCATGTCAACAAGAGCAGCTCATTGATATGCCAGCTGTTAAAAACGGCAAAACTTATTGAGGATTTAATTTGGTGCAAAAGTCATGTTACCGTGTGGTAGTGATCGGTCGGGATGTGACCATGGCACTTAGCAAATATCCCAGTTGGCTCGTTCAACACAGAGCACTTTTCATCTGCAAATATTTCTGAAAAAATTCATATTTACAAAATGAAATTTCCTAGCAGCTTAAGTATTTGTATCATATGACAGAGAGGCAAGCAGTTATAATATATAAATATAATAACTGTTTTATGTCTATTTAAAAAACACTTTCTTATACATGATATGCAGAACTGTGTATGACTTTATCCACCTATTGGCAACTTTTTACAAGCACACTTATATTTATATATTTATTTATTTATTTATTGGTACCATTGTCTGTGTTGACACACATGGGCATGTTCCCCCTACAAGCACCCAAACTCCAGGACTGAGCAAAAGGCTGAGCTGAGTTCTCGATGATCCCGCTGCTGGTGGTGAAGTCGTCAGTGGTGTCATTGTTGCTGTTGCCACAAAGACCTGAAGGATACACTAATTATGATTACAAATAATGTATTTGAAAAAAATTTTTTTAAAGTACAAGTTGTAGATTATACATCTTTATAATACAGGTTTTATTTATAATTTTACTCTAAATTTTTTCTGGTACAATTATTTATATGCAATTCTAATTGTACCTTTTTATCGTGCAATTTTTATAAAACAAATTTATAATACAATTTTTCTAGTGGTACTTTTTTATGGTTCAATGTTTTATATCTAAATTTTTAATCAAATTTTGTGCGCAGTTTTCAACAGTACATTTTATGGTAAAAAGATTTTATAGTAAAAAAAAAATTATAATAAAATTTTCTTTACAATACATTTTTTGTCTTACAACTTTTCGTATAAAAAAATTATTTTCTAAAATTTTTATAGTACTTTTTTTTTTTTTTAGAAAATTTGTTTTATTGTATACTTTTTATAGTGCATTTTTAATAGTAATATTTCAGGTATAATACCATTTTTTTTATAGTACAATGTTTAAAATCTATTCTGTAAATTAGTTTCTTTTTTGTTTTTGTTTACTGTTTACTGTGCAGAATACAGACACAAGCATGCGCTTACACACCAGTCCCTCCAGAAAATCGTGATCTTGTGACCGCAATAATTAACGCAAATTCAATGAAAGTCTGCAATATTTGCGAGGGCTTGCAATTTTTCAAAAGTCCCGCATATTTCCACATGTTCCAGCTGATCAGAAGTTGTTGCGCATATTTGAAACGTCATCAAACGCATCAACAAACATGTCATCAAATCACGCTAATGGCATTGTAGTATGGTGAAACGCTCTGTATAGACATATGAATTGTCACTTTGTTTAAATGCATACAATATGTGTTGTCATTATTAAAATGTTGTGTTTACAGAAGATGTAGATTACATGTTGTTTCACAGTCACATTGTCTGGTTTGAGAGCTACAATATTCACTCTAAAAACTAAAGAGAACTGAAACATTTGCAGCTGTTTGTAATATTCACTATGATTACATGACTTATCTTTTGGAGGCAGTAGTTAAAAAAAAAAAAAACACACATTTTTTTTCTCCTGACTTGCAATTTTTATCATTAGCCTCAGTTTTTGTCATGGGCCCCAATTTCCTTCAAAAAAATCACATAAAAATGTCACAATTTTTATGTGATTTTTCACAAAATTGGCTGCAAATTTGAGTCTTTTTGCCTCATGATCCTGGAGGGACTGAATAATAATATTTTTGGGGGTTGGGGATAGGGCGTAGAATAGCCTGCCCAGGGCGCTGGATGTGTTAGGTGCGGCACTGTTGTTACTGCTCTAAAACTCCATCGGCTGTTTCCTCCGTACAGTAATTTCAGTGTATCTGCTGAGAGCCGAGTTCACCCCTGAACCTCCTCCTCTCTCACAGCAAACAGCTTCCCACATGCACAGGTCAAGAGACACACAGTAAAGATGCCCTTTTTAGCTCACTACAATCTGCATGTGTGTTTTCATGCACCAATGCACCTCTTTTTCACACACGTGGCATGCATGTGCAGTGTGTGCTGCACTGAGCGCTCACATGAGACGCATTTCAGTGTAGGAAGACATTTGCAGGGATGCATGTGTTGGTGGGGCACCTGCGATTGACCAGTGTGTGGGACTGCATTTGTGTGTGTGAGTGTGTGTGAGAGTGTGAGCTCATATGTGTTGGCGGAGGTTTCCCTGGAGAAGCCGAGCAACAGCGCTGACCTTGCAGTGAAAAAAAAGACAATAATTTATTAATTGGCATAGCACAAATTTCTCTCTATCTTTTATTAGGTGTTCAGCTGTTATCTCAGCTGTTTTAAAGCATCTCATCCTGAACGCTGCAGATTATTGATCCCTCCAAACACTGTCTTTAGTTTAGGACACCAAGATTGAGATCATAATTTATGATCTAATCAGTGTGCATTCAGTAGCTTCTTCTCCATAGTTTGGATTCAGCTGTACACTTCCTCCGATTCTAAAGGTCCACACTCACCAACCATGCTGCATTGTGTATTTTTAAACCCCGAAGCTTAACCTCGCTGTAAAAATGTCTCTTATCGGACAGGGTCCAGCTGGCAATGTCAAACAGATGGCTTTATACCCTCTAGGGTTTCCATTCAGAATAAATTAGTTCAATAAAATACCAAGAGGGCACTTAGAGAGCAGACAATTAAACACCTTGCATAGAACGCGGTCGAGCTGTATTTCAAATGACTGAAAGCTTATACTGATGAATGCAGTCATTAAAAAAGACAGCGCTCAATACCGTTCCAACATTGGACGGTAAACCCACAGCCAACCTTGAAGCGGAATGGACCGGAGATGAGATGGGTTCAGAAACCGCTGTTTGTCTTATATAAGAGTGTGTTACTCCACACCGATGGGGGAAAGTGGTGATGTTTACTTTGATTTAAATTAATCATCCTGTGGCGTGTTGAAAGGTCCCACGTTGTGTATAATACATGATTGAGAAATGTGTCAACGGTATTCTTGACAACATAGTCACTGTGCTGTTCAAACACAAATCGGTACAGTAATGGGACCCATCTATCGTCACAGCGTGAAGGATGATGGCTTTTAAATTGCTTTGTCAAATCACACAGCTGCAGTTTTTTAAGCTTAATTCAAAGATACTTTAATCGCTGAAGGAAAACAATACATTTTCCGGATGAATTATCAAACAGATCGCCGGCTCTCCTCAAGTGACTTTTGGCTACGCACGTTCATTGTGAGTGCGGCGGCTGTGGAAGGGTTCATTTCAGGAACCACGTCAAAGCGCCATCCAGTAACACTTGTTGGTGGCACGGCTATCTCACACTGCTGCCAGTTACCAGGGATAACAATGAAACATTCATTGAATCCTACTCAACATAATTAAACTGTATTAACTTAATTACCTCTGCCTCTGTCACGGTAATCAAATGAATAGAGTTGAGCTGTGCGCTAACCTTTCCCTCAGGTGTGAGTTACAGAGCACCCGTGGGATAACATTACCATCGCTGCCAAGGGCCTGTCTGTCGATTCTTTTGAGGACTTCATTCCTTTTTCTGTCTTTGTGCCAGCAGCTACAGAACG
>JAPZEB010000015.1:5605289-5618601 GCA_029783705.1 Chaetodon striatus | reverse complement strand
TTAAGTGATGGAAAATTTCAGCAACAATATAAGAAGCCTTAATAAACATGTCACTCAGAACAAGACAAAAAAAAACAACTATGAAAAATTGGCAGTCAACCTCTGTAAAAAACAAAACAACTTCTCAAGCCATATAAGTGACATAACACTAAAAAAAACACTATGTGTCAGTGTAAAGTGCAGAAGTGACGATCAGGTGCAGTCTCATTCTGCATCATCTTCCTGCAGCAGCACCCGATGAAAAGAAAATGGAGCTGTTGGATGGCTTGGTGTTTGTGAGGAAAATGGAGCTGTTTGATGGCTTGGTGTTTGTGAGAGTCTTCCTGGTGGGTAGGGCTGGTTGTTGGGATGATGGTAGGCCGGTGTAGAGGGGTGGAGTGTTGACTACAGCACTGATGAAGACCCTTGGATGTGTCCATAGCCAGTGCTGCTGTGGAGATGGGCAGCGCGTGGGAGTAACAACTCCCTCACCAGGGAAAATCCATCCTGGATAGTGTTTGTTACAGTTGCAATGTTTTCATTAATTTGCTGTATATTTTGAGCATTGTGTCTGCTGGCGACCTCCATCAGTTCCAGCATCCTCCGCTTTATTTGAAGGTCCTCTTGCACTGCAGGGTCCATCAGCTGGGTCGTCGCCCTCCTCTTCAGTCTGTCCCCTCTGTGGTTGTCCAGTTTAGCCTTCAATAAAGCAGAGCATTTCCCTTATTATTATGCAACACAAGTTAGAGTCAAGGCTATATCAGAATCACCAAACGCACAAATATACAAAGGATATCCGACACAAATGCCATTTAGCTTGTATTTGTGCATCAGCACAGCTCAATCACTTATGTAAAAGCACCACAGCGATCTCTATTTGTTTTTGTAAAGCATGTTTGTGAACACAGCGCTTCACCTATTCTCCTTTGTCTGGACTTCTCAAGATGGCGGCGAAAAACTGTGCCCATAAGCATGCTTTGAAAATAAATCTCTGCGCAATTAAACAATCATCTCTAAGCTAATGTTCGTGTGCAGAGGCCCTGAAATAGCAATTTGGGTGCTAGACAAGTTCATAGCCAGCTAGCTCGTTACATGAACGTACCTGGAGCAACTCTCTCCGCTGCTTAACGACCGCAACAGGCAGACTGTCCAGGGATTCGACTGAGGTCGTTGTGGCGTCGGAAAGCAATTCTTCAGTGGGCGAAGCTGACTGCGAGCTAGCATTCGACGAGGTGTCTTCCAGAAGCTCCCCCGTTTCAATGCCGGCCTCGATAGATTGTTTGGATGTTTTTCAGTTTGGCGGATATCTGTGATTTCGATATGCCCAAAGCGTCGTGCAGTAAATCCTTTTCAGTGTGTTGTACTGGGTACAGGGCCTGAAATGAGTCCGTTATTTCAGCATATTTGGACTGACACGACTCCCAATCGACGTTTTGCTGGAGCTTACTGGCTTTATAATCCAGTGTCACTCGCAGCAGCAGCTCGACTTCGTCGTCAGTCCACACTAGAGTGTCTGTTTTCCCTCGCGATGTGGATGCACTTTTCGCCATCTTGTCGTTGTGTTTGTTGTGGATCTTCTTCTTCTTCTCCTGTTTATAAACATCACGCTAGCTTTTGCGCATGCTCCGCGTCTTCTTCTCCAGTTAAGAGCTGTATGCTCCGCTTTTTAGTGGCGCGCCATCTCCTGGATGGTATACATACTGCAGCCTTTTTATGCGTTTTCAGTGGCTTGAAACGGCTTCGTCTTTACGCCTGCATTTTCGAAGCCGGCTCCGTGTTCACTATTGCAATCCGATCATTTTCTTTGGCGGTTTCAAAAAGATGCGTCTTCGTGTGGACATGGCCTAAATGTGTCCGGGCGTTTCTGACGGACTTTAGGACCTGGGGGGAAGCGTTACAATCTGTGTATACAGCAGCCTGCCCCGCCCCCATGACGGCGTTCTGCTGACTCTGATTGGCTGACAGTGCTGTCAATCTAACTCTGGTGGGTATAGCTTCATTCATCCAATCCAATGAGGTGTCATTCACTCCAATCGGCCAATCCGTTGTGGAGATAGAGCTCTGCGTACCCGTATTGTGGACAAACAAACCTGCTGTATTTGAGTTCAGCAGCCTGTTACTTTGTGTGGTCTCTCTTGGGATGAACAAAACGGTTGTTTTTGGATGTATTGAACACAATTAGTCATAAAACAATGAAGTCTTGTACATGATAAAAATGAAATGGCACACATGGTGCCAAACTGGCCATTTTGGAGATCTCGCCTGAACTGTCTGTGCTAAAACCTCTCTGATTTTCTTCTGCTTCACTTTATCATTGCATATGGACGCACAGAGCCCTGCAGCAGCCAATCAGCTTTGAGCGAGTTTGCATTGACTTAATATGTAAACGCGTCGCCAGCAACAAAAATAAAAGGTCCAGTGTGAACGCACCGTAATTCTATTTATTTCTGGAATACAGTCAAACACAAAATTACACTATCATGCTGGCAACATTAAGAACTTGACCTCTCTTTTTTGTGATAAACGTTTAACTGCGTTCCATCTCCAAATCTTCCAAAATAGAAAAACAAACATACAAAGAAATAAAACCAAAAACAAGGGAAAAGTGTGAACAACAATGGAGAGGAGCAAATGAAACTGAACATGAAACAATGAAAAAAAAAAACAATGAACAATAAAGCAACAAGTTAAATCAGGCTTCCATAGGCCATCATGATCTCTGGGGGGTCAGACTTAAAATAGGCTCCCACTGGCCATCATGATCTCTGCCTGCAGTCGGGTCATGCCTTCTTCTTCCATGATTTTGATCAACATCTGAAAAACAGTTAAATGATCAAATCATACACTGTGGTGCTCTAAAGCGTGCACTATTTTGTTTTTATAATGATTAATATCAGCTAATAGAAGTGAGTGTGTGCAAAGATGTTTTACACCACAACACACAAAAACGGCAGATAAAATGGCTAAAGGACTTCGCCAAACTTATACTTAAAAGCTCACTTTCTTTAGCTAAGCTAAATTTAGCCCAGACCATCGAGTCAAGCGGAGAAACAGCCTTCCCAACTCATGTCACTCTAATTTTTCAATACATAACAATAGATAACACACTATACTTTTTAGATAGAGGATAATTAAAACACTCTTTCTCTTACCGTTCTATCTCTTTGTGTCTTCGTATCATCGGCGATCTACCATCTGGACATACCGTAAAGATGGAGCGCCGAATAAGATGCAGATGGGTCCCTCTCAGATGAATAGCAAAAACACGGATGGAAGCCACAGTTTGCTATGATTTTTATGTCGGAACATCAGTGAACACCACCGACTACTCTGTGAGTTTCATGGCTTTGTAAATGAACGTTTAAGGTGATTTTAGGACAGATTTACACATGACCATAGACAGCATTGTTAAGCCAGGCAGGGGAAAGCCAAATTCTCTCAAATTCTCAGAGAAGGAGCAATCGTCAAGATTTCGGTCTTAACCACTCTATTTCGTCATAAGCAACCCAGGAATGGGGCTCAAAGTGCAAAATACTGGACTTCTCCTTTAACTTTCTTTGTTGGCTGTTTGGTGCCGAGCAGATAGTGTACTGTGTGCATTATTTTTTAAACAGCTTAATGACTGAAAACCGCTGCCTGCTACGGCCGAAAATAACGCCAATGACAGCGGTGAGATTGAATCAAAATCAACCAAAAGTTGTGAGCCGCAAACCCAAAACTGTGAGCTGAAAGATGCTTAAACGCTCCTTAGAGTTGGGAGAGAATGCAGATGCTTCTTCTTAACATCACACAGTCATTTTACCCAACGTTATTATGAAGAGATGGACTGTAGCAGTTTTTTACAGTTGTTCTGATTTATAATGTATTATCACTGAATTATTTTACACCTCCAATTAAAATCCTGGATTTACTGACAAAATCACGTAGCACAAAGACAACTGCAGCGACAATCTGCCCACCTGTCATGATTAATAAGAACAGCAGCTGTGAAAATTTAAGAGTCACTGTGTGTCGTAATTAGCAATACCACCGGTGTGAGATGGAGTTGAAGCCTACCAGTGGTCTCTAATGCAACGGGAATATTTGTTTACCGTAATTACACAAATATAGCAGTGTAATCATTTTATAGTGATTGAGAAGGGAGCAGGAATTCTAAAGGATAGTCACATCATTGAAGTGGACTCCCTGTTCATATTAACTCGCATAGTTATGCTGCAGATTTTTGTTTAACCAGACATAATATGTGTTCTCCACTGTCATAATTGTGGGATTATTGGGATTATCTAGGAGTGAAGTTAAGTGCAGATTAAGGCTGAATTCACGTATTGTTGGGTGGGTAGTAGACACCCCCCATACACACACATAACAGCCGGGGGTGTGTGAGAGAAAGATGGAGAGCTTATGAACATATGCATCACTGTGTGGATTTTTTGTCAGTGGATGCTCATTTATGTATTATGTGTGCACAATGAATGGAAAGCACCATGTGTGTGTGTGGGGGTGTGTGTGTGTGTGTCTGCTCATGTATGTTAGCTAGGCAACAATACACACAACAAAGCCCGCTTGTTTTGTCTGGCTTTGACGTCACCAAAACCCACAACAGCCATTATCAGTGCAAGCAGGTGTCTGTTGTTTGCGTGCGAGGCATCTGAAGTGATCTGATTGGCTACCGGACAGTCCACCTTGATCACCAGGGGCAACCGGCACTATGATCACTTGTCACTGTAAAAGATGTGTGGAGCGTGAGGTGAGAGACAAAAAGAGGAATGACAGAGGGAGGAAGAGGAGGTGAGAGGAGAGCGAGATTCTCGCTGAGAGGCGTGAGAAAAACACCAAGAGCAAGCAGTTCAGGAAAGGCGGCGACAAAGTGTTTACCGCTGTGATGGCACGCTGGTGTTGTTAAGGCTAGTAGCCCTATTGGCAGATGGGCGGCTTGTCAAATGCGCTTCACTCGAAAGGGCTTGAGGGCGTTCTGCACAGCAGCACATATTGATATGATAGGGAGCTCATTCACAACAGCCTTTTTCTACTTGAATGAGGAGTTGAAGACACACAGCACAGATGTACACACCAAAATACACACAAATGTAACAATGAATGAATGAAAAGCTCAGCATGGAGAAAGAGGACAGTGTGATGAGGTGCGGTGGTCGACTGTATGAAAGGCAACCTGAAGCGAGACTCATTTTCCAAGCAGGCAGGCGTTTAAGATGAAGAGATGGGAATTAGTTCTTGAACTGAGTCCTGACTGATATAGGGCTGTGACAGATATTTGAATGAAATGTTTAATCAATAGAACAAGGTTAGTAGAGCAATCTTAAAACACAGTTGGACTCCACCAACACTTTCCCTTTTGATTGCTCCCATTGGTGTAATGTAGTGCACTTTCAGATTTTGCCCCTTTTCTTTTTGTTTTAATTCTAATAATAATCTTTAATTGTAAAGCACTTTTTGAAAACAAGGTTACAAAGGGCTTCACACAAGTCAACCCATAGCTAGCACTTATTTGAGGTTGCACTTAGGGACAGCTGCACTTTAAGCTAAATGCTAACATGAGCATGCTAAGATGCTCACAATGACAATGCAAACTAACATGCTGTGCAGCAGGTGTAATGTTTACTGCGGTCACCTTTTACTGGTTAGCATGCTAAGATTTGTCACTTGGCACCAAACACAAAGTCCTGCTGAGGCTGATGGGAATGTCATTAGTGTTGCTGTTACTCTAGAAGTCTCAGCTAATTGTTTTGGTTTTACAGCCCACAACAGCAGACTTTAAAGGTAGCAGCTAGCTGGTAAATACAATTGAGCAATTAGCAGAGAGCCAACTAGGGCCCCGATGAACTGGGTTTTGTAATGGTTTTCAGTGAGCATGAAGCTTTTTTTCTGGCTGCTTTTTCGTTCCTGAGAAATATGTTGTAGAAAGTAGTTAAGGGTCAAATTTGTTAGAATATGTCTTGCAGCTTGCCTCAGGCGACTTGAAAGTAAGCTAACTGTAGCTTACTATGAACTCTATGCTACCATCGTTGTCATTGCCACTAAGGAAGACCAACCTCTCATTTTATCCAATTGGACAATGGGGGGGGGGGGAGCCAATGGTGTCAGGTGCTTTTCTACTATGGGTTGAATTTTTTTCAATTCGAGGTGTTTAGGATGCATCTGCAAAAATGCGAGGCACATTAAGCATGAAATCAACAGGCGCTCAGCAACACAAAAGCAGCTCGCCAAAAGCACACTCTCATTTAAAACAAAAAGCTGCCCTAGGCTATTAAAATAGGCTCTGTCTTATCAAGTCCTAATTCAATCAGGAAATGGTGGTGAACAAAACAGAGCTAAAAGATAAGTGAATAACAGACGTACATTCATTGTGTGGCCAGAAACATGACTTCAATTAAATGCTTATGTTGCTCTGAGTCTGCTGGATGTGTAAATAGACAAGTGTTTGCTCATGCCACAACACCTTCATAAGGTGATCACCTGTCAACAGCTCCAAAAGTCGCCAACAGTCACCAAATGAGGTCATGTGCTTATTTGCATATTGGTGACATCATTGCGCATTTGTTTGGAACCATGTAACCATTTTACAACTTTAATGAATTAGACTCAGTAGAGTCCTCAACAAAACATTTGGTGCTATGAGAGCTTTCTCGCCTTTCAATCTAGAGAGTAAGATTTAGTGTAACCATAGAAACTCACTACAACTGTGCAAATGGCGTCTTATGTCCGTCCCTCACCTATTGACTGCCTGCGTAGTGCTGCCCAGCAAAAGGAGAGAGGGGGATAGACTCAGCGCTGTTGACAGAGGAGATTGTAATTATTCTGAGCAACATGGGAATAAATTATAATTGAATGTATTTCCCCTGAGGTCAGAATAAGTGGCAAAATGTGACGCTTATCACTTTTTAGAAATAAAATCTCTGAGATGCCGTGAAAAGTCGTTAATGGTGTTGGCAAGTTGGCAACATTGGTAAACAGTTTATTCCTCTGTATGAAGAGATTAAGAGGATGATACAGACTCAGCCAGCCTTATTTATGTCATTCCAAATCTTTATTGCCTGAATGCACAGTTTCTTTTCCCCTTTGTTCTGAGACTGGACTTCAGAACAGAAAAAAGACCCTTTAGCTGAGAGTTTTTAAAAGAGCCTTCTCCTGGTCTTAAAATCAACATCATTGTGCACTTAGCGGGTCTTCGAACATTATAAATGTGAATTTGTGTCGGCTGCAGGTTGCCTGAATATTGTACAGGACGAGATGACAGAGGGAGGGGAGATAAACAGGGAGAGAAGAGATAAGGATAGAGAGATGTTTACCCTAATGCGACATCAGTGAAGCGGATGGCAGATCGACACAGGAGTCAACACACGGTTCACGCAGATTAACTCGCAATAGGCTCATCTTCATTCATCACCCTGCTTGTCTTCCCAACGCACACACATTAACAAACATACACACACGCTCATAACTGAACAGAAAGACATTGGTGCCATCATTATTATTGAGGATCATCAGTTTTTATGGTGCGAGAAACAGAAATTTTAAATTATTTTCAACCATAGCAGTCTTTCTAAATGACAGAGATTGCTAATGTTCTAATGTCACAGTTGGCAGATCCAATCACATTATTATTGCAATGTAATTTCCTTCATATTAAGATAATCAGACACCTGTAACTGCTGTAAATGGGATCTCAAAGGAAAAAAAATTGAATTCATATTAGTGTTAAATCTGAAGTTACACCGGCTGTTTTTCATTTAGGATAAAAGAAGGTTGATTTTTCACTTTTATTTGCTATGGTTAATGCAGCTACAACAATTCCACTGAAAATGCGAGTCTCAGTTCTTTAGGAGATAAAACATAAGCAACCAACTACAGGAAATAACCAAATATAAAGTGTTCAAAGGACCGCCCCACTCACCACTGAGTCTGGTTATCTAGGGCCAATCTTTTTTTTTTTTTATAAGTGTCTTTTATGCCTCAAATTTATGGTAGTGCCATACTAAGTCACTCTTGTGCTGCATAAAATGCCTGGAATGACTTCATTTAAGAAATCAGGCTTTGTCCTCATATAGCCTCTGTGCTTCTGCTAGAGTATCTTCAAAATAAACCCTGATGGGCAAATTCACAAAAGGACTGCTCAGCTTTTGAGGCAGCTAAACCTGCGCAAATAAGACACAAAAAAACTTTAATTCTTAATACACCCACAAAGGGTGAAATGCACCCCTTATTGTGCTGCCAAACAATAGTGTCTCGGTGCTCCTGTGCTATTTGCAAGAGTTTAAATTAGGTATTGGTGCAAAATTGGCTCCTTTCTATGCAAATGAGCCTCATTGCAGAAACAGTCCAATTCACAATGATCGGCACTAAAAGCCACAGGCAGTTACAGTGAAATGACTGTGTTAGCGTCTTGGTGGTAACTGAAGCGCATTTGTAAGGGGTGTCACGCCCACATGCAGCACCAACAGCACTGACAGAGTGGGATAATAGATTAATACATTTTCTCTCTGTCACATTTAAATTCCTTACCTTAGGTTTTGAGGAATGCCTCTACATCTCGTCAGTCATGACATGTTCAGCTCGCGGTCTGATAATTTCAGTCGATGCGCAATTCATGGTGCTGTCAGCAGTTGCAATCCAATGTGCTCCTTGTTTTTATCATGCTGGTTCTTGTGAGGGTGTAGATTTAGAATGAGATCATACTAGATCCCAAAGGATGCACAGTCAGAATGCAATTTGTCTCCCAGCTCTGTATCATGAAAACTTAACTAGTGTGAAAACCAGTAGGGTACCAGTTGAGGATGGAAGGTATATTGTTCAAAAAATGATCTGCTTGTGACTCACATGACTGTTTGTTTATGTGTTTACAGAGGGGCGTTTTCCGAGGTGGTCCTGGCCCAGGAGAAGCTGACTGGCCGCATGTTTGCGGTGAAGTGCATCCCGAAGAAAGCTCTGAAGGGGAAGGAGAGCAGCATCGAGAACGAGATCGCCGTGTTGAGGAAGTGAGTGGTGTTTTAAAAACACACACATACACACGCGCATAAGCCTCCTAATTCCTGGTTACCGGGGCAACTGTGCATCTCCTCTCTCTTCCACACTTCACAACCCCCTCCCAAAAAACCCCGCCCCCAGGTCACGATCCACAGCCCACCTACCACACATATACACACACATCACGACTGAAACTTCTGTCTGTCTGAGCATGAAACAGCTGCACAGTATTACCCACAAGAATCCTGAAGTGAACTCTGTTAAGATACTGTTTCTGTGTTGGACTTAAAAGTAAATGTGAATGGTCCAGTCCATGTAGAGGGAAAGTATCGATTTCTAATGGCTGAATTTTTATGAGAACAAATTATTCTTTTTGCCAGAGTCAGAGCTGCACTCTCTGCTTTAAAAGACATCTATTATGAAAAAAATCATATAGCTGTGTAAGGGGGGTGATATTCCAAGAAAAAAAATCTGATTTTTGGAGATTAAAATGGTAACTTTACAAGAAATATCACAAGTTTCTGGAAAAAAAACCTCTCAAATATTCGTTTTGGTCAAGTAACCACATTGCTTCACCTTACAAGGTTGGATAAGTTTTATTACACCACAGGTGCCACCAGGAAACAGGAAATGCCACATTCACACGTGAGTATGGAGGTGCAACAGCAGTGTAAGGCAATAATGCATTACTAGTAATGCATTAAAGTTATAATATTACTTTACCCAGTAACAATTAACATAACTAATTACTAGTAACATTTCAATAATAATGTTCCAATTACCTCAAAAGTAAATCACTCATACAACGTCACTTTTGTTGTCACTCCCTACTGATTTTAAATCCAACAATCAATTACATCCCCAGATTCATTTTCATAATTGTTGTGCTGCAGAAGCACGTCAGATGACAAGAGCATTGTTGTCAAATGTAAACTGGTTGCAGGTAGTCTTACAAAGACTCCTTCCACTGCAAAAAAACACGACCTCAAACCTGCTGAAACACCTACTACAACCAACAGCGCAACAATGCGAAGCTTGTGGAAATACACCCCACCAAAGGTGATTCCTCTGTAGCCACGGAGGATAGCTGTAGCCCTAGACTGGCTAGACTGGAGTTTAATCCTGGACAGCTGCAAGCTATAAGCGACTGAGAACTTATGAAGCTAATGGCTGGGTATACGGTGGTTGAAATGTTCCCTATCACCACAATTAACTTTTTGTCTTTTAGATAGATCCTTGGAATAATAGCGGTCACAGGTAACAGGGGATTTAGGAGATTACCCTATAACTCACACAGAATCTCAAAGTCTGAATTTTGAGGAGAAAGGACGCAATTACCAATTTTGTTGGGTGTAACGGAAAAGTAATACATCAAGTACTGTAATGAATTACTGTTGGCAAGTTAGTTTTTACTCCTCTGGCTCTAAGACTGAATACGCCTTTGTATAAAAGTAACATTTCTGAGTATCTCACACACACACACACACACACACACACACACACACACACACACACACATAAGAATTATATTTAGATATTTATGATTCAGTCCATCAGAACCAGCCAACAAAAGTCACAACACCATTATTTTTATAGCATGAATGTGTTCCAGCAGTGGACCAGACAGAAAGAAAGACAAAGAAAAAGACACCAACGCTCATGTGGTTATTTTCTGTACATGTGCTGCAGGTGAGCAGATTTCAGTTGGAATGCATGAGCTGCCATGTTTGGAAACATCATCCAGTGTTTAACACAGATCCATGGCAATAACTACATTGTTTGTCAGTGTAAGCAGCTAGTATCATGCAAGGGAGGTGGAGTGTAACTTGTACATAAAAGCTTTCAAAAGAAAAAAAACAACAAGAACTCTCTTTGGGTCCCTCCTATACACAAACATGTAACACATGAATACACAGAAATGTCAAACTGCAGTGACAACACAGATGTATTATTCTATTAGCTACAATAAATTTGTCCATTTGGCTACACTGTGTAGAATTAGAGAAAATGAGAATTGCTTCCAGTAATGAAGGAGAGACACACTTTCATTCAGACAAATGAGTGTCATTACTGTAAACAAATGAAAGCCTAAGTGAGCAGACTGGCAGTCTCTATCAGCCCGTGCACTGTGAGACACCAGGGCGGCTTTGGAGGGAAATCTGACAGATTACTTTACGGCACAAATTGGGAGGAGGATGATGGTCTTCCACAGCAAACGGAGCTTTCAGAGAATGTTGTGACAGTAAACAGTGGAACGAATTCTCGAAAAATCAAGAAATTTGGTTTGAATTTGGAGGAACACACATGCTAACAACACTGCTTATAAAACATAAAACAGTAGGTAGCGGCGAAGAGCATCATCCTAATAGTTGACATTTCTTTCTCATTTCCCATGGTAGAAAATTCCCAGGGAGTGTCTCAGCCCCAGTGCAAAAATAGCCAGCGTGCAAATCAGTAGTCCTATCAGCTTTCAGAAATTGTACCACAATAGAGACTGCAAAGTCTTGAATAGATAAGAGTAGTCAAAATCTCAAAGGTATTTAATTAACAATTATATAAAACAAAAAAAACAGCAAATACTTCCTGAAATAAGAGACTGTTTTTCAGTTTTACTTGACAAATTACTTAATAATTAATCGCTAACTAAACAGTAATCATTTCAGCTCACATCAGAGCTGATGTTACATATTTAAAAAGATAAAAAATGAAATAAAAATGTCACCCATTACATCTGTCAGGGAACGGCAGCTTGATCTGTGCAGCAGTAACAGAGGAAACACACAAGAGAAATCCATGAATGAGAACGACTAGCAGTAGCATAAAGCCAGTAATGTATGAGGGGGTTTTTCTGAATGCATTCTGGCTCTCCTCTTCCATTACGCTCTCCTCATTATCTCAGGCAGGGTTTAAATACACACACATTATCCTTTTTCTACCTGCACGCCAGTGTGTGTGTATGTGTGTGTATGAGTCACGTCTCAGCTCTGCGGTTCATTGCCTGCCTGGCGTCGCAGAGGTCGCACGCTCCATAATAAGTGTTAGATGCTCACCTGCGCACCTGCTGCTGTGCATTCCTGCATGTTTGTGTGTTTGTGAGAGAGAAAGAGGGAGAGAGAGATAGACCAGGGGGAATTACCTCTGTTCACAATGAAAAAGATGATTAACCCACACACCCACACACAAAATCAATCGTGTTTCTACAAGGTATGAGGTGTTAGGATAACAAATGTACACCTACACACACAGGCGCACACATACACGCACACAAGGATGGAAACACCCTCATCACAGAGCCGTAACCATGGAGAAATCAGGAGAGAGCCGACAGAAATGAGCAAAGAAGTGAGGGGAGGAGGAAAATGGGTTTTAGGCAAAATGGCCCCCTGTGATTGGAAGGTTGTCGGCTCAAATCCCTGGAGAATTTGTGCCGAGAGAAAACAAAAATGTTAGTGTAAAAGTTTATTCTCTATTTACTCACTATTTTTCTAGAGCTTTTCACAGCATGTCTCAGTCTCCTTCAGATGTCAACAGGCCTTCAGACATAACAATCTCACCTCAGGCTCCATTCAGAAGCAGCTGTGGAGCTTTTAATCACATTACATAATCGTCATCGGTCATGGTGTTTGCTGTCAAGTGGGCAAAAAATAAATAACGTGGACATGTGAACATCTATATTTCCAAAACAACTGGACAAATTGTTTGCAGATGAAGATCATGTAATATGATCAAAACCTCCAAAAAGCTACTAAATAGACCTTGAGAAATTTGGATACTGAAGACTGGATTGCCAAACTAGATATAACACTGTCACAGTATTACTCTGGATTATCTCCTATGTGTATTAATGTGGCAGAAAGTGAATGGGAAAGCAACATGTTTGCAATTAAATAGCAATCTTTAGGATTAAATTTTTTGTCGACATCCGATGTGCTGATATATAACAACTTATTTGGCCGATAACCAATAACTAATACCGATATCGATATATCCACTTTTTTACCCAACTAATTTTAGTGATCATTAAGTCTCATCTGTAGTGGAATTAACATCATATTATACATGCATACTCTTATCGTGATGGTCCTCCAGCATATGGAGACATGAAATATTCATTGTGCAAAATAAGAAAAAAGCATGTTGGGTAATTGTAATAGTTAATTTTAAAGACAATATCGGCCGATATCAATGACATGCCAATATTATCATGCATCCCTAGATTAAATGTAATTTAGTTTTGTTGATAAGTTATTGGGCGGCATGGTGGTGGTTAGCACGAGGGTTCCTGGTTCGATCCCGGGTGCGGGAGCCCATCTGTGCGGAGTTTGCATGTTCTCCCCGTGTCAGCGTGGGT
>JAPZEB010000015.1:5595131-5605162 GCA_029783705.1 Chaetodon striatus | reverse complement strand
ATACAAACTCTGTGTTTAGTGTGTGTGTCTATTTCTTTTTTTTTTGGTGGAGTGGGGTAATTAGGGGTAACATTAGATCTTTCCAAAGAGTAACATCTGGAGTACAACTTTCTTATTTGATTCTAATTTGAATAGTTGGAAGTTTACAGAGCAGTTTCATATAATTACAGTATTTTCTTGTTATTCATAAAACACTATTTATGAACCAGGGATTCATATTTCTGTCTTTTTCACACTTTTAATCTTATTCATCTGCCCACCCACCCATCACCACTCACAAACACATGCACACTTACTTCAATGACAGCTCTACTGAGACGACAACATTTCACACATTAACACCCACACACACACACACACACACACACACACATAAAAAGCCCACCCGTCCGCCCACACACACAAACACAACACACAGCTACAAGGCTTCGATTACATCAGCAACATCTCTGCTTTGATGGTCAGCTGTAGCGGGAAGCAGAATGGCCTGTGG
The DNA here is from genome assembly GCA_029783705.1 of Chaetodon striatus. Lineage (NCBI taxonomy): Eukaryota > Metazoa > Chordata > Actinopteri > Chaetodontiformes > Chaetodontidae > Chaetodon > Chaetodon striatus. The sequence continues at coordinate 5,604,669 of JAPZEB010000015.1, read as the reverse complement.
TTCACCCATGGGTGCCCTACTAACCTCCTCTGCAAGGTTGCTGTTGCTTACATAAGAGGAGAAGTTGGACTGGAAGTTTGGCACTTGTACTGGAAACATTTCAGTCAAGTTCAGGTGGAAGTCACGGCTGTGGATTACACAACTGTGGCTATGTTTACGACCTGACGTTAGCAAATTATGTGTTCGCCTACCACACGTGGGTCCTTGTACGCCAACTCTGAAAAAGGTACAAAATACAGGAAAGGTTTTGTCTTATGACACTGTGAAATCACAACTTTTTTAGATTTGATTCAGGGATAAACTCTTTAGTTAAAGCTACCATTTTACCCTTGATTGACATTAAAGAGATTTTGCAGTTTTAAAAAAACTCAGTAGACTTCTCCTATTACTTTAAGACTGAACAGAGTCATCCCATTCTCTATGATGTAATTCTAGAGTTAATGTAGCAGCTGTATGTCATAATCAACAAAATGTAACTTGTTTAAACCAGCAGATTTTAGCCAAAATGAGCATTTACATATTCCTTACACTACACTTCATTTGTGATGATGGACCAGTAATTGCTAGTCTTCTCAAAGGTTTACAGCAAGCAGAGCATGTGTTTTAAAAGACAGACAAACCTTGGGAACTTTGCGCTATAAAGGCTTACATTGTATCATAATTTTAATAGTAACAACTGTGGAGAAAAACTGGCAAACATGTTAGTGTAAGTGGTAAAGTGTTAGAAACAGAAATCTCCTGTAGTTTGAACAGGTTGCCGTGGTGTGGCTGTGCAGTAGTAACATTCCCAGTAATCAGTTGATAAGATTTGTCTCCTAAATAGGTTACTGTGACATAAAGTAGTTACGTCAGACCTCATCTGATAATGGAAGCTTTATCTGACATCACTGGTATTTAATGATATTTATGTTCAGCAGCAGTTACATTTTCAATCCAGGCCAAAAGAATCCTTCTAAAGAAAACTGCAGTGGCTTAGGGCATTAGGAAAATTATTTCCCTGTTAATGTATACTTAAAGGGACAGTTCACCCCAAAACAAAAATTCATATTTTTCCTCTTACCTGTAGTGCTGTTATCAGTGTAGTCTGTGTGGGTGTGAGTTGCTGAATGTTGGAGATATCGGCCGTAGAGATGTGTGCCTTCTCTCCAATATAATGGAACTACATGGCACTTGGTTTGTGGTGCTCAAAGTGCCAAAACGACAGTGTGCATCTACTCATGGATGTGACAGTGTCCTCCTTGGCTGAGTTTTAATATAGCTAGCTCAGTGATCCTATGTCAACTAGCAGTGGATGCATGCTTCGTTCTGCATATTGATAAGGTAGGTGATGTAGTTTGGTATCAAGAAAATAGTTCATACATGCAACTGCTCACAAGGTCTGTAGATTATCTTGAGTAAGCAGGTCATGATTTCTGGAAAGAGACGTTGCTGTTTTGAGCACCACACACCAAGTGCCATCTAGGCTCATTATATTTGAGAGAAGGCAGACATCTCTACAGCCGATATCTCCATCTCACTCTCACACCAAAACTCACTGAAGTTAAGAGTGAAAGTACATATTTTTGATTTTGGGGTGAACTGTCCCTCTAAGATGTGACAATATTTTCATTTGAGAACATTTGTATTTCTGGCAGAGCTGTTGTCAACCAAAGGCTAAGAAAACAGGTCAGATCCAGAATGCTTTAAAGCAAGGTTTTTCGCTGTTGCTGAACAGCAGTCTTGGTGGCAACAAGTGGTAATTAAAAGTTCAAGCTAAATGCTAAAATGTAGTATAACAGCAGTACAAGTAGAGAGGAGTCACAGAGTCAGTAAGCTGACTCAGTAACATCAGTTATATAACACTATCTATGTAAAGTTTGCTAACATGAGCTAATGTTAGCTACCATATGGCTGCTACTAGTCTTTGCAAACTGAAAAGGCTGTAGCCACAAAATTTAATTGCAAAAAGCTGCAGTTTATTGTTTGTTAATTCAACTTATCATTTGTGAGGAAGATTGAGGTGTTTCTTTCATCCCGTGTTACTTAATGTTCAGTTCTTTTCAGACACTCAGATTGTAAATAAGAGAAACACATTCAGCTTTTCACAGAGCTGAAGGACCTCCAACACGTCTGCTGTGATGTGTGTTACATCACCTAAAATCCCTCCGTTGGCCAGACTGCAGTCTAAGGTTTTACTCTGATTAAGCTGTTTACCTTCAATATTAACCTTTTGATGGAGTTTCCTGTTGCCATGAATAAACCAGTTAACAGAGTTTCCTGGCTGCCTGCCACCACCTGTTTGTTAGGTTTACTACTGTTGGTAACATTAGAGGGAAGTAATAATCCCTATTCAGTGTTAGCTTTACTGTGAAATAGGCAGCTGTGCTTTTTTTGTATTGTTAATTATGCTCAAGGTAACTAATTGCAACTTATTATTCTCTCACCAGACATAATTAAAGAGAGATGACATCACTGACATGTAAGGTGATTACCACCAAAATTACAGCTGAAGATTTTTCTATTTTATCCAAGTTTGAAAAAATAGGATCTCATCACTTTAAGTCGAAGCTTTAAAGAAATATTACTTGCTGTCACTGATGCACTTTGTCTGTCTCTGGGCAGCAATTGAGTCTAATACGAATACTGTTGGTTCTGCACTTACTTTTGCTATATGGTATAGCAGAGTCAATAAATCATCATCCCAGGAGGTTTTGACTGTAAAAACTGCTTTCATTTTACTGCCTTCACTGTGTTTTTCATACCAGTCATTTCGATGAATTAAAGGAGCTGCTTTCAGAGCAAAAGACAGTTTTAAGAGACAGTAACAGAAAAGACCCGACCTCTGCTCTTTCGTCCTCCTGTACTCCTCCCTCTCTTTCACACCATCTGTTCTGTGCTTCTTTCACTTCATTGCTTCCTTTCCTCTCCTCTCACACTTTATTTCCATTGCCATCACCTCTTGTCTTTCGCCTGCTCACTTGCGTTTTTACTTTTTCATTTCTCTTTTTTTTTCGGCCACCATCTCTTTATGCAATATAAATCAGTTTCCATAGTAACAGTGTCAAAGGTAACACCTAGGTTATAACGTTTCAGGGGGACCTTGAGAATTGCAGCAGGTGGCATTATGAGCATGAAAGATTTGAAATGTCGCAAAACATCAAATGTAAAATGTATTTTTATCATCTGGGTTGAATTTAATAAATATATCAACATTTTAACAGCAACTCATATTAAAAACAAGATGCTGTTTGTCTTTATTGACCATATTTCACACAGTCTGAAGATAAAGCAAAGATAAAACAAATTTAAGAAATGTATTGAACATTGAACTAGCTCATGCAAAACAATGTTTTGTCTTCCTTGGATGGAATTAAAGCCACAGTAATATTTATATATTAACAATGGATCAGATGACTATGCCTAATGTGAAAGGGGTTGGTCAAACTGATAAACCAACCAAGAACTATCATGTGATGTTTTAGCATCTTTCAGCTTGTTGTTTTGGTTTTACAGCCCACAGCTTCACTGTTTTCATTCAGTCTCACCGCGCTCATCAGGATTTTTCACTTTCAGCAAAAAAGTTGGAATCCTCTAAACCCACTGTGCACTACCTTAGTTGCACGAGAAACAGAGAAAGTAAGCAGCTAGCTAGTGAACACAGTGGAAAATTTAGCAGTTAAAGATCAATATATTTCCCTCAGAAGTTGGTGGAGACCAGACTAGTGAAGAGATGTCTTAATGAGCAAGTGCTCGCTAACATGTTCACCCTCACAAGGTTACAGTATGTCAATGTTTCATTTACATTTCTCTGACTTTTCTCATTAACAGGAGATGAGATCACTATATTTACTCGTCATTAACTCTTCATGAGTTCTTTTCTTCCTCTGCAGCAGTGTGTTTTTGAGTTGCAGGGTGGATAAAAGATCAGTCAGCCAATCACAGCTGATCAGATCAGATCAATGAATGAGAGGAGCAGCTGCTGCAGAGGAAGTGCAATAAATTGTTAAGTTTCACTTTAATTAAGTACACACTGTGCTGTGAGATTGTCGATTAAATTGAATTGTGTATATATTCCAACAGCGCTCCAAATGAACAGCTCCGAAACTATAAAATTAAAACGTTGCAGCAAATGTTTTAATTGTGGTTGGTCGCCACAAATAGATTAATGTGTGGGAAGCCCTGAGTAGGGATTTATCGGCCGAACATCAGTATTGTCTTGTTGACTTCCATTTGCCTACTGGAAAAAACAGGACTCAAGACTTATGTTGTCCTGTCACCCACGGGGACAATAAAAAACATGTTTGGAATGAACAGAGATCTTCCCCTGCACGCCCTCTGGAAAAACGGACACAGTAAACTCACTATCAGCATGTCAGGGTATGCACCCTATATTTTCACTGATAATGCTACATTGTGAACAAATCTGTGCTAAAATCAGCAGGGGCAGTGCAAGTTAGCAGTTAGCTAATAGAGGTGAAGTTACATTATGATGCGTTCAAGCTCTGTGCAGTAAAAATGAATATTAGGTGAATATAAATTATAATGTTCTCATGATGTGTTCAAATGTAATTTTGTAAAATTAAGTTTTTAGCTAGGAACTAGGAAGAGGAATTTGTCGATGTTTTCACAGCAATGTAAAAAAGATATTAGTGATCCTTGTTTACCTGCCATAAAAGAGGGAATAAATAACAACAAAAATAAAAATAATCAACTACAACATCCATCCATCCATCCATTTTCTAACCGCTTATCCTCTTGAGGGTCGCGGGGGGGCTGGGGCCTATCCCAGCTGACATTGGACGAGAGGCAGGGTACACCCTGGACAGCTCGCCAGACTGTCGCAGGGCTGACACATAGAGACAGACAACCATTTACACACACATTCACACCTACGGACAATGTAGAGTCACCAATTAACCTATCCCCAACCTATCTCTCCGGAGTACCCGGAGAGAACCCACGCTGACACGGGGAGAACATGCAAACTCCGCACAGAAAGGCTCCCGTACCCGGGATCGAACCAGGAACCCTCTTGCGACAGGGCTAACAACCACACCACCGTGCTGCCCCTCAACTACAACAAAAAAGAAAAAAATTTTCAAACATTGGTATTGGCCAAGAATTCCGCAATCAGTGCATCCCTATGTTTTAGTATCTCTTAGCTGAATGGAAAGTGAATATCAGACCTACTCATCAGTTGGCCAGAAACACAACTTCAAATGAAAGTTAATAATGCTTTATGTTGACTGGATGTGTGAATGGACAACAGTTTGAGAACATGTTCTCCATAGCAACCTTATAAGGTGATAAAATGTATGAAATGTCAGATACAGCCTAAATTATACTGTAACTCATTTATATTTATGTTTAGGATAATTTAGGAGCATCATCCAGAATACCTTTGTTGTTATTATAAATCAAATTTTTTGCTATGCTATTGCTATTGCTTTTTCTTTTTGACTATTCACAGTGCTGTTTTAAGATTCTGCTTGTCTTCTGTTCAAATGGAGAATCAGTGAAAGACATGATTTACTGTGAAAAATATGTTAAAATATAGAGGACTCGGTGTAAAAGAACCAGAAGAGAGAGTCGTTCAGTCTTTCTTTTCATCTGGCCTCAGTGCTGCAGGCTGTTCTTCTTTATGCTGCACAAAGTAGCTTCGCAGTTTCATCATGAAACAATAAGCATTTGTGTCCATCATTAGCTGTAACTGGTGACAGCAAACTGTCATCAGTGCTTCAGCAAACATGAAGCAGAAATTGGGACACTCTGCTGCATAAATTTGTACCAATCACTACTGTAATAAGTAACCTCATTTGTTATAGTGATGTGCATTTACTGAGATGTCAGGAATCTCATTTAGGAATGTGGATTTTTGAATGTTTTCTGTGTAATTGCGGTGTGGCAGATCGATGCAGTCTGACAGAGCCTCCTTCGCTCCCGTTCATCACAGCTTTTCTTACGTAACCTCGACCGCGGGGAGGCAATCAGTCCGTGCTGCTATGAAAATCGATGCAACTGAGTGCAATGAGGGCCACATAGTGATGCTGTTTGTATTGTGAATTACATATTAGTAAAAGATAAAAATACATGTAGTGTAGAGAGAAACTGGTCCAAGAAATCAATAAGACAGTATGCAGCATCTGACTATGATGAGGCTATCAATAAACCTCAGACAGGATATATTGTAAATTCATAGATGTGGTGTAATTTAACTAATTGGACTACAGCAGGGCAACTCTTCGCTATTAGCATATATCGACTGTTGGTGAAATTGTATGTTGGGAATATGGTCATACCATCTTGACATTTTACAAAATATTGGTGTCCCAATTAAAAATTTCAGACAAATTATTAGGAAAAACAAAAAAAATCAAAAATAGTTATGAAGGTTTTCGTGTTAATTTCGTGCAGAGCTTTGTCTTGTGCAACTCCAAACAGTGTAACACAGCTCAATGCTCCTGACATCAGTGCAATGAACTGAACGTCAAATCTGATTAAGTGTCTAAAAACCTTCATGTGATCTTTTTTCTTTTTTCCATTTTCCATATAATATATATGGATATTGGAAGAGTAGCAGTAGGAGCCCAGGAATCCAGAGCTCAGAGTAGAGTCACTGTTCCTTCGTGTTGTAAAGGGACCAGCTAGGTGGGGCGGGTATCTGATCAGGATGCCTCCTGGGTGCCTCCCATTAGAGGTTTTTGGGCAGTGATTATATATTTCATCTGACCTTGGGATGCCGGAGAATCCTCCAGGATGAGCTGGAAAGGCTTACTGGGGAGAGGAATGTATTGAATACCCTGCGTAGCCTGCTGCCCCTGCGACCCGGCCCTGGATAAGTGTATAAAAGATGGATGGATGGAAGGATGTGAGGTGGCCTATAGGCAAGTTATATTAATTCTACAAAATAAGCAGCAAAAGAAGATTTATTGGTGTCTATAATTTTACTTGGTGCGTACACAAATTCAAGAACAGGTGCTCAAATAAGATCTAATTATTGGTTACTAGCTTAATAACTGTCTGGCTGTGTTAATCAAGTTATGTTTACACAGATTAATAGTTAGTGTAATTACAGTGTTTACATGACAGTTTCCGCAGAAATGCCTTAATCTGATTTATGCGTTCATGTGAACAAACATCGACCGAGTCACAGAAAGCAAACGGGAGGTGCAAGTGCAGCCTTAGAAACAGTGGGGCAACAGTGATTAGTTAGTCAGGTCCCAAGACTGTAATGGCTCTTCATCTCTGCCACTGTGAACAGCATGTATCACACACACACATACACACACGCTTAAAAATAAGGCTTGCTGTCAGCCATGATGCACAACCATCGCCTCGAGAGAGCGATACGACCGCCTGCCTCTAAACAGATGAGCTGACGGAGGAGAGATGGATGAAGGGAGGGTGAAACAGGATAGGGGGAGGGAAAATTTTAATATCTCAAAGTATTTCATCAATAGTTGGAAAACAGAGATGAATCTACGCCCAGTAACATGTTTGCACTTAAAGCAAGCATCTTTGAATGTATTTATAATGTACACAATAATTTAAAGCCCTGGCACATCTTACTCTGGCTGATCAGACTCCTCTCAGGTTGAAGAGGGTACAGTGTAGGCCTTTTTCACACAGGTGTAATCAATATGATAAATGATGGCTGAATTTTATTTAGCTGCTTCAGTTTCAAGGTCCTGTTGTTGTGCATGTTGCCTCACTGTCACACTGTCACAATTTACTGGGACATTTGATTGATTGTAATAACCTTTTATTGTACAGCAGTTTATGGTATTGCAATAAAATCATACATCCTGAAACAGCCCAACTAGGTTTGAGTGTACCAAGGTATTTAGAAATCCACAGGGTATAATTTTCACTACCTTTAAAAATACAGACTTTGTTTTTTGGTAAACCGATATAGAGATGCTGTATTACGGTGATGTAGTGCGCAGCATGTGCCACCAGAGGTCAGTTTCTAATGGTCAAACAGGCAACTGAGCTGAGGAAGATGGTGCCTGCGAGTGATGGTGATAATGTTACAGGTCAAATAAAAAGTCGACCAGCAATGATAGAGAGAGACAAAGGAAAATACAGGAGCTTTAAAGGGCTTATACATGTTTTTGTTATGTTTTGTTTTTTAAATAAATATTGTCATATACTGCATACCCTGTTGAAATGTCAGGAAATTATGAAGGTTTAAAAAATAAACTGATTAACAACAAGAATGACATTAGTTTTTAATAATTATTATATATATTTGTGATCATTTTTTAATGTTAGCAATAAGACCTGTACTATATGACAAGTTAAAATGGCTGCTGTGGAAAAGGCCTATTAGGAAATGTCAGCAAACCCTATGAATCAATAAGAAGGAGAGCATGCCCAGCCTGACAAGTGCAACAAAACCTATAAGGCACGGGAGACATTGTGTTTTATTTAGGCAGTGTTGCTGATTCAGGTCAGCATAAGCAGCGTGTGCCGAATTCCGTGCTGGACTGAAACCACACCCTACCAGCATAAACCAGCGCTGCTCTGGTCAGATTTGGAGCCCACCTACTGAAAGCACAGTCTGCACACACCCACACAGTGCTCAGAGGAGCTTTAATCACCTTCAACAAGTGAAAACACCTGTGTGGATGGACAGTGACTGTGAAGGGGCCTTTGAAGGTCACAGCTTAAACTGTAATGTTTCATGCTGTAAAAGTAGGAAAGTAGGAAAGTGTCCCGCATGGATTTACTTTAAAAACATAATTCTGTTGTTTTCCATGAAATTTCTTCTTAATACAGAAATGTCCAGAGTTTCAGTGTACAGCAGGACCCTGGCTACATTTGCATTCTTGAGTGCATGTAGACAGTAGACCTTGTTCACTCATTCACTTTTCCCTATATGACAGATAGTGAGCAGTAAATATGATGGACACTTATAATCATCGTCATTTTTGCATCATCACTGATAGGTGTAGAGTTGCACACTGGTTATTTTCTCATCTTCAAAATGAGACAGACTCCAAAATCTAAGACAATATCTAGTCATATATCACAATATGGATATAATGTCAGTATATTGCCCAGCCAAAACACACTGCATTGCGGGATTGTTTTAATCATACATGCCATGAATACTATTTTTTCGACAGCACTATATAGAGCACACATATTACATTTAGAATAGGAACACTCAAAAAGGATTGTCGTTAGTAAATGTGCGCTACAGTGAACAGGGAGTGATTTGGTTACAGCCTCGGACACTGATAAAATGTCAGGGTGCCATTACCTTTGACCTTCTTGATTTTGGACGTTTTGAGTTTGTTTTTTTTTTATCTTATTGTGTATCAAATGAGGAGGTGATGTGAGGTAATTTCACAATCCCTCAGCCTTATTTGACTGGCTGTGTGTATGTGTGTGACTTTGTGTTAATTGTGTGTGTGTGCTGTATGTGTTTGCCTTTGATGTGTGTGAGTGTGTGTGTGTGTGACCTTGTATGTGTATCCTTGTTTTTCATGCTTGTCTTAATGTGTGTGTGTGTGTGTGTGTGTGTGTGTGTGTGTGTGTGTGTGTGTGTGTG
>JAPZEB010000015.1:5571705-5589160 GCA_029783705.1 Chaetodon striatus | reverse complement strand
CAATTTAGAGTCACCAATAAACCTATCCCCAATCTGCATGTCTTTGGACTGTGGGAGGAAGCTGGAGTACCCGGAGAAAACCCACACTGACACACGAATAACGTGCAGACTCTGCACAGAAGGGCTCCCCACCCTAGGTTCTCACCACTGCACCACCGTGCCACCCGTATAGATATAGATATATTGAATATTACTGTGATGAATGTTCATATTAAACGTGGCCAAACTTTTCAATAATAAGTATGTAAAAGGACAATGTATGTATGTTAATATGAAAGGGCAAACCTCAGGCTTCAGAACGTTCTGAATATTCTGTTTCCGATGTTTTTTCCTACTTTGGCTACAGGATGACGTCAGATCATGACAGATTTCTTTATATGGTCATCTGCTCCAGGCACGCTGCTGCAAGTGTTTATATTACTTAGCCTACACTGCTACATGTAGCTACATGCTAATGTCAGGAAAACATATAATCTTGGTTCATGGTGTAAATTTCTCTTTGATTTTGAATCATATTCCTACTGGAACATGTCTGATTGTGTGAAGTAGCTTTTTTTGGTGATTTATTTAATGGTAGAAAGTGCCGCTCTTCTCGGTTACAGTCATTCTCTGGCAGCAATGATGGTGTCAGGACGCAGAGATACTGAAGACCCTGAAATACTGACGAGTCAGAACAGACTGTGCTTTTTTGTGGGGGAGTTTAAAGAGACAGGTGTTAAAACACAGTGTTTCCGACAGAGGGTGAACACAGGTGATACAGCACAGACAGTAGGAGGAAAATAAAGTTTTTTGACCATTAAAGCATGTAAACATATTTAAGTAGAAACCTAGAATACAAGTATGAACCTGAAAATGAGCATGAATCAGTCTCCTTTAAGATTGATTCCTAAATGTCATATGTCCCACTCAACAACCTGTTGAATTAGAAACGACATGAAATTAATGATGTCATAATAACACGCAAAATTTTGGTGCATCAGTGCTGAAACTGTTTATACACTGTTTATACTACTTTTCTTGGTAAAACAGTGGGACTATTTTGTGATTGGCCAGTACCACTCTCTAGTACAAGTTACTTGCCAAGAAAAGTAGTGGGATCCATAATAATGTGACAGCGACAGTGCTCATTCATCAGTGGGGGGAAAAAAAATTGTAAATGAGCCAGTTAGCCTAGACAGCTACTTTCTTGGCCAGATGTTAAAAGAGCACCTTACCAATAGAATAAAACAATATATCTTATAAAAGTCATGTATTTATCGTGATAAATATGCACAATATATGAAACACGTGGCAGTTCACTTTAATACCTGTGCCTGTAACGGCTTTTACTGTGAAACAGCTGCAGGCACATAGTCAATAGGAATCAGTCAAAGCAAAACCATTTCCTTCATCCATCTTGATCTCAGCAAAACTCCAAAAAGTAATCTAAAAATTAAAAAGCAATTGACAGACAGTCCTTTGACCTGACTTGCTGTTTTCTTCCACAGCAGAAAGTGAACCCAGTCGTCTGAAAGCTGATGTTAACGAGACACATTTTGGCACAACACAATCAACAGTTTGTTTTACTGACAAGACTTGAAACAGAGACTGAAACAGAAATTCCAAAGTAATGATAAATTAGCAACAGAAGTGGTTTAAGAAATAGAGTTAAAAATGTTCCAGATTACTACTATATTACAAACATTTACTTTCTATCAGCATATTTGACACTAAACTCACTTTCTGGAGTAGTGAGCACCAGACACAATGACCTCAGTGTGTAAAAATGTCCTAATTGTGAATCCAACAAAACAACACACACACACCTACCATCACAATGAGTCAGGGTAGACCTATAAACAAAGCTCTGATTCAGCACATGTGTGCAAAGTTTATGTTTTGCCCCAGATATCAGTGGTATTTTTTCATATCTTGCGAAGTGTGTGTACGTGTGCCAAATCTATTTTGATCCAGCCGTGTGTGTGTGAGTGTGAGGTGATGTTATGGTGAGCTCACCGTAGTCAGTAATTTGCTCTGTCCAAGGCTCGGTAATGAGCTGCAGGGGAAGGTCAGGCCAGGGCAGTCTGCCTTATAAACAGCAGTTAATTTTATGTTGAAATACAGGAAAACTAAAAGAAAACTGTCCGATAAACCATGACATCACTGCTTTGTTTGGGTTTTTATTTTGAGTCTTTTTCATGTACATGTTTTTGCAGCCGTGAGAACCTGTGCCTCCCGCAGAATATTTCCCACCATTAGCCAAACTGCCATGTGATTTTAATTTGGACGGACATGGAGAGTGTGCACATTTTCACTGTGTTCAGGCTCATAAAACATCTACTTTTTCATGTAAAAGTCGCAGAGGGGTTTTAACTGGACGTCAAGCTGACAACGTTAATAAAACCACAATCCAGGATTAAGCTTTGTAAAACACCAGGCTACTGCAAAATGGAGTCACATTAAAACAGTAGTAAACATAAACAAGTAGCCAAGACTCACCAGTTTTGTTTTTTCATTTCCAGCTCCAGAGGTTCTTGCCCAGAAGCCGTACAGTAAGGCCGTGGACTGCTGGTCCATCGGAGTGATCGCCTACATCCTGTAAGTCCAGACTGGTCTTGTTTGTGTTACATCACACTGCACAGCAAGTGGTTTCATTCAAGCAGCCTGACTTATCACCACACTTTTACTTTCAGATTCACAGTTTACATGAGTTTCTCACCAGGAACCACATTAACAACATTAACACCTTATGTCAGACAATCAAGTTGGCTGAACATGTCGCAGTGTTCTGCTTGGACCTTGTTTTGCTGCATGCCTCCACTCATTTGACGGACTGTAACATGTCAAAAAGGCTTTTTCTCCACCTGAGCAGAGGTGTAATTAGTACAGGACAACAACAGGAAACACCTGTGGGCTTTGTCCTCAACTCAACTGCAGTTGACTTGTGAAAACAAGTGTGATATTGCTTTTATACACAGTTCTACAAGCCCCATTGAAAAGTTAACAGTGAAAAGCAACAGATTTTTATTTGTTTGGTTATTTAATGGTTTATTTGACTTTGCCAACACAAATAGTTATGCAACTGGATTGGTTTGTTGCCAAGTAGCACATAACCATTCCTGAAGACTAGCATGCTACTTCGTGTGAGCTAGGTCTACACGTTACTACAGATCAGCTTTGTATTATGTACATTTATCTGTATGTTGCCATTTATTGTGGCAGCTTGTTACAGTACGATGCCACATTTTCTGATGTCACATGAACATAACGTTACCTGGAGATTTGCAGTTAAGCATCCAGGCTTCTCTCCTTTCCCTTGTCATTTTTCGACAACCACTCATAATTTAACTCAGAAATTTTTTGTGGAAATATGTTCCTCTTTGTGGTGCAAAGTTTGTCACAACGACCCTTAGGCTAATTAACAGTTCAGAACACCTGTAAAGAGGAGTGATACGTGCATAGTGAGAAGTCCCAGTGATGTTACACCCTGTATCAGGACTCATGAAATGCCTCCTGTCCAATCAAATTGCTTGATCGACACTAACTAAAATTTGTCTTAATTCAATTGAGTTCTTTTCACAGCAGGTATTTGACTTGTCACAGTAGGAAACACACAGGTGCTACTAATAACATTAACAATGGCACTGTTTTGTTCAAGTGTACGAGTAAGCAGCTCATTTTGTTCATGTGCTTGGATGGTCCCACTTCCGGAGTTGGGAAGCCGTTCCTACGACTTTGGTGTGTTCATGAGCTTTGAGTCGCAATCTTGAAACAACATGGACGCTACAAAGAAGATGTGTTCAATTCTATTACTCAGAGCGTTTAAAAAAACTCATTGATAACAGTCTGAAGCTTCATATTACAAAGTGATTTTGTCCCAGACTTGTTGCTGCACCAGTACATCCCCTAAAACTGCTAAAATATTGCTTCACTAGACTAATGCTAAAAGAAATAACTTTTCTAACTAATCTAGGTCACTCTAGGTGGACAGCAGCTAAGGGGTAAAACCTAATGTCATATTACACATTACATGGGAACAAAACATTAACATGCAATATGTGAACTGATAAAAACAATCATTACCATTAGCGGAACATTTACTTTCAGCCACCATGTTTCTGCCTATAGGACGTCTATTCAGCAACTCCTGCACCAAAATTTATGTTGACTTCATCTTGATCTTATTTTTCCAATTATTCCAGCACCACATAAAAGTAAAAGAGTAAAATTCACAAATGCACAAATAACAGAAAGATTTGGTGCTTGTGAGATTCAGCTGTGTGAATTTGTCGACAGAAATGTACAAATGTGAATTTAGCCATTGCACAAATATTTAGATATTTTTTCCCACTTCAAAAAACATTATTTACATTTCTAAATCTTACAAAAACATGTGTAAATAATATTTGCACTACACAGCACTTGAACCTCCATCAGATCAGTTGGAAACATCCTTGCTTCAACATGTGTTTTCTACATGTTGGACTCTGTAACAGCACATCTATTGTAAATGAGAGTCAGACCTACATATGACACAGAATGACTCACGTCCAACTAAGCTTGTACATACACACAAAACCACTGGCAGAGTTGTGATGTATTACACACTTAAAGCACCTCCACATTGTTTTCATTGCCGTGCACCAGCAACTGCAGGAACACTTGGAAATGTGACTGTATGCAGATGTGTCTGTGGAGCTTTTTGTCCTTAAAGGTCATATAGCACGACTCTGCTCTGGAGGTGAACTTGAAACATTTGTGCTGGTGTGTATTTGTTGATTTTTCCCTGCCAGCGTGTGTGTGTGTGTGTGTTGATTATGTTGCCTGTGTGCTGTCATCAGTGCCAGATGGAGCTCTGCTGAATGGCCTTGTATGGACATGGAGCTGCAGGCTAGACGTCCTTTTTCTCTGCTTTTTGTTTTTCCTCTGCCCCGTCACCCCCACCTCTTACCACACACACACTTTCACTTGGGTGTATGTGTGTGTGCTCATGTTTCACTGGACGTGAACAATAATTGCACCCCCATATGTGTATGTGTGTGTGTCATTAGAGCATGACCACTAATGCGTGTACAATGCTGTTGACGCCTGAAGCCACCACTTTGATTATTTTGATTTGTGCATGTTTCTCCATCCATATCTCAATTTATGTATGTTTGTGTGTGTCTGTGTGTGCTCCACCTGACAGAGACATTATCTTGATCCTGAGGTCAGATCAGTGGTCAGAGGTGAGAGGTCAGCAACAGGTTAATGGAATGCAGAGCATGTGAGGAAGCAGAGAGGGAGGCACGTACAAACTATCTGAGTCTGTGATGTGAATTTGATGTGTTAAGTCAAGGTCTCTCGCCATCTCTCTCTGTCTATCCCTCTCGTTTTGTTTTATATACATTGATGAGTTTATGTGTGTCACAATATGTGTCTTTATATGTCTGTAAGTCATTGGTTAAGTAGATGTTTTTCTGTCAAAGTGAGTAAAATTGGGTGTTGGTGCAGCTGCCACCTCAGAGGAGAAAGTGTTTGTGTGTGTGTGCGCGTGTGTGTGTGTGTGTGTGTGTGTGTCTTTCTGTGTGTGTGAGAGAGAGAGCAGCTCCCTGCTGGCAATTAGCACAATTAGCGTTGGGATTCAGACCTTGTTAGCTTTTAGCTGCTGCTCAGGTGGAAAGATCACATTAGCTAATCAGCCATGATAATCACCTGGGATCTTGAGTGTGTGTGTGTGCACTTGTGTGTGCATGTGTGCATGTGTGTGTTCAGCTGGATGGATGGTGAGCGACGACTGATTCTCCAACAAAACGTGAAAGCAGAAAAACAAAAGAAACAGAAACTTAGTTTATTCTTGATGTGTGTATTTAAAAGTGTGTGTGTGTGTGTGTGGGTGTGTGTGTGTGTGTGTGTATGTGTCTGTGTCTGTATTTGTGTTATGAGGGTGTTTGATGGAGTGGAGGGTTAGCTGAGTGACAGGTGAGTCTTTAACCAAATAAGAAACCAGAAAAAAACAAACCGAAAGCCTCACTTTCCTCACGGCAGGCAGACTCTTTCTTCCTTTCCTCCCGGTGTGTTTTTCTTTTATTCCTTTTGTGTGTGTGAGTGTGCGTGTGTAGGTGTGTGTGTGTGTGTGTGTGTGTGTGTGTGTGTGTGTGGATGGAGCACAGCATTTTAATGAGTTTTTATCAAAATCTCTTGATGCATCCAGAACTTTTGTAATGAGGTGCAGATGATGTTTTTGGTTGAGCAGCAGCTCTGCTGTTGGTTCAGTCGGCTCATTATGGAGAGTCAGACTGGAGCTTCCGTTAATTTGTGCTCACCAACACTGAGTAATCTCACGTTAACATGTTTACAGTGATACAGCCAACTACTGCCAGGGCTACAAGTTAAGGGGCTGTCACATTAGCCGCTGCTGTGACCAGCATGACTTTGTCCCCTGCCACAGAGCAGGGCTGGGCATCTTACTTAAAAATTATTGTCTTATTATTTGCCTGATATTGATGTAAATCACATTATGGCAGATATGATAGATACGTCACGTGAAAGTCTAGCAAACAACAGTGAGTTTGTCAGTCATCAGAATGATTAAATTAATGCAGGTCTGCATTCATTAAGGCTGTAATTAGACAATAGTGACAAATAAAAAATGCCTATCACAACTTTCCAGAGCCAGTGTTAAAGCTGGGGTTGGCAGAAACCTGGAAAAGGCACAAAAAAAAAAAAAGGTCAGAATTTGAAAATACACTCTCCTCCTGCAGCTCTCCCCTCTTTGTTCAAAGCCCTTCCAGCAGACAACCACAGGCATATGCACACACTTCATACATTAATGCAGTGTTCCCCGTTCATTTATTTATTGAGTCTTATTTCAGTCAGGAACACTTTAGTCAAAGAAAACTTTATTTCCATTTGCAATATTATATTTGGCAGTATGGCTCTGCTCTGGGGCACACCTCTCCGCTGTTCCACGTGCCTGCATGGAAAGCCATAAGGCAGAGAGAGCACACCTCCCTGCCCTTCCATGCACCTACATGGAAAGCCAAAGGCAGGGAGAGCAGCAGCAAAGACTCCTTTGGGAACAGAACAGAGCCAGCATCAATGACAAACAGAAATGACACTTATAAGTCAAACACAAGATGACAAGGAGGAGCTGGGGTGGAGGCGGGTTGCAAAGCAGCTTCCTCGTGGTCCCGCCGCCTCACTCCCCACCACTTTGGATTGCTTCCCTAGGAGGAAAGCAGGCAAAAGCTCAGGAGACAGACCTTTGGTTGGCTGCTCGAATTGAGTCAGCACAAATTCCCCAGTGCCACTTGACCAGCAGCAGCGTCAGATGTAACCTGTGTAACGGCAGCAACAGAAAGTTAGCTGATGTGGCAGGGAGTCGGGGCCTTCTGGTCCCTCAGAGCTGGGGTTTGTGCTTGGAGCTTGGATTTGCTGCAGCCGCTGACTGGGGGTTCAACTCTGGAGCTGCTGCCTGCTCTCCTCCTGGTGAGGTCATCTGTATCAGCTGGGATTGAAGCGGAGGACACACTGTGAATCAAGGCAGTAACTAAAGTAGGCTGCATAAATGTGAGCTTAAAGCCGCAGCTGTGAGCCTTTGGCTTCAGTTAACAGAAGGCTAAACTATTAGCAACATTCTCTCTCCATCACTGAAACACTTTCCTGATATTGACACGTTTTAGTTCATTCATTGCCAGACTCTCTTGTAGACTTTCTTTTTGACAAGTCGGTCTTCCTTTTTTTGGTCGCTTTGCAGTGTAGGCCATCGTTACTAACGCTGAGTTGCAACTTTCTCTGCAGGATTCTCCACCATTGAATCAGGCTTTCACCAAAGTCACGTGCAGATGCATCTGCATCTGTAGAACAGCCAATGACTAGATTTTCTAAAGCTAAAGAACAGAGGCAAAGTGAGGCACAGAAGTCTAGTTTTCTCTCAGTCCATTTGAATAATAATATGCTCAAATATTTTTATTGTTGTCATTATCAATGTGTTTTTGCCTAATAACATCAAAATAAAACTGCCTACCACAGCTTAAACATCTTCAAATAACTTATGTCAACCAACAGATTACAATCTAATGATTTTCTGACTAATGGCATTTGCACTGAATGAGTGATGTTCTGAATTAATTAATGCTTTAATGAGTGACTGAGTTAATGGAAAAAACAATTAGTAAATGAAAAAGTGGATAAAGCGTTTGTACAGTATGAAATGACCAAGTGATTTAATAAAAAGCTTAATGACTGATCAAGGAGTAGACTAAATGAATGACTTCATGAATGAGTCAGTGAATCCTCGAATGAATGGCTGACTGAGTAAACGTCTTGTCTGCAGGCTGTGTGGTTACCCTCCGTTCTACGATGAAAATGACTCCAAGCTGTTTGAACAGATCCTGAAAGCCGACTACGAGTTTGACGCGCCATACTGGGACGACATATCAGACTCAGGTGAGCCTTTATCTTCCTCCATCTCTGCTTTCTTCTTCTTCTTCTTCTTCTTCTTCTTCTTCTGCTTTCTTGACCATTTTCTCTTCTTCACCCTCTGTCATTCACACATGGCACATATGGACCACACACCACCTCTCCATCACAGCCTCTGACATCATCTGCCTGGAATGAATGTATTTGGGAATGTGCGTGTGTTTAAGGGGGGGTCATCAGTCACCACCACAGTTATGTGCAAAGCCTGGCAGGAAGACCAGCTTTTGCTGGAAACTCGCTTGAGATTCCAGTCCTGTGTGAGTGTGTGTTTCGACGGGGATAAAATAGCATTTATGTGCTGTCAGGTAAAGCCTTGTTTCCAAAGTGTCAGATTTCCTCTTGAAGCAAATATAGCAGACATTGAACAAATGGAAAAACTCAAACCAGAGTTACGTAGGTTTTTCCTGACAACAGATTTCTGCTATTTTGGGTGTTTCATTTTTCACATCAACTGAAGATGCAGCTCTGGGGTGACACTTTTCAACCCTTTGTCAAACTCATATAAAGACTGTGTTTAGCCATGTTAGGGCCGCGGCTCTGGGGAGGACAATTGGTCCACCACCTTGGTCCAGACTAAAATGTCCCAAAAACTATTTATTAATTTTATACAGACATCCATGTTTCCCAGAGGATGAACCTGAATGACGTCAGTGACCTGCTGATTTTCACTCGTGCCAGCATGACATTTACATTTGTGGTCTTGACTGAAATGTATCTTAATTTCTCACAACTATTGAAAAAATTGCTGTGAAATTTTGTGAAGACATTCCTGTCCCCTCAGGATGAATTGTTATAATTTTGATAATCCCTTTACTTTTCATTTAGCGTCATCACCAGGTCTAAATTTTGATTCTGCAATAAGTAGCACATGTTAGCATGGTAAGCTTAGATGTAAAGCATGGTAAACATTACACCTGGTAAATATCAGCATTGTTTTGTGAGCATGTTAGCATGATGGCATTAGCATTTAGCACAAAGCCCTACAGAGACACTATAGCTGACACTCTTACACCTCTTCCTAGCAAGAAACATTAGCCAAGAGGCTAAGTAACAGTTCGGTTGTTTGAAAAAACGTTTACCAGGCTCTATATTTGTGAAGTTTCGCACACTAGCTCCATTTTAATATCCACCCCTTGCCCAAGACATCATTCGTATTATATTTGGACAATTTTTCATGTCCCATCTGCCACAGTTCACTCCCTTGCTGTGTGTCAGGAAGTGGTGTTTGCCTTGTGCTCTGGAGAGATCATTATTTACAGATACCAGGTTTTCAGCAGACACCAATAAAAACATTTGCACAAACTGACTGAAATATTTAAGATTGTTAGTGTTATTTCGGTCACAAAAAATCTTTTGAAAGCAAATTACATTAAAAAAAAGTTTCAAAAGGTTGTTTAAAGTCAGTATGGTGTTTGCGTGTCTAAAGTTATTGACCTTTTTAGGCCTTTTCAATGTTTTTTGTTTATTTATTTTTCTTCACAGCCAAGGATTTTATTGGCAGTCTGATGGAAAAAGACCCAGCCAAGCGTTTCACCTGTGATCAGGCACTCAGACACCCCTGGTGAGAAACACACACATGCACACCCTCACAGAATGTCATAAACAGGCTCACCAAAAGGCATAAAATCAATACAGATATTGACTTACTGTCAGAAGTGTTAACAGAGAATTTGTGTGGTTTGTGTGTGTGTATATATAAATCAGGATTGCAGGGGATACAGCGCTCTGCAAGAACATCCATGAGTCAGTCAGCCGACAGATCAGAAAGAACTTCGCCAAGAGCAAATGGAGGGTAAATGTTGTTTACTGCAGTTTATTCTTTGTGGTTTTGGCTCTATTGCAGCATATTACTGCGGTACGACTCCTCAAATGATTGTCTGTGTTTTTAGAAGATGAATCACTATAGTAAAAACCTGGCCCGCCATATGGTCCGCAGTTAACCTTCATCATCCACTTTTCTCCTGCAGCTTTTAGAAGAAGAGAGAGTAACCTGCAGACTTGAAACAAATTCCTCTTTCTTTAAGAACTGCTCCACACACAGTATGTCATTTTCAGCTCTGGGTGTTGTTAGTACATCCAGCTTGTGTTTTATCTAAACCTCAGATGCCTTTAATAAAGATAAACTACAACAGAAGAGCATATCATAGCATTTTTGCACTTGTGCCAGTTCATCGAAAGCAGATTCTGGTCTGCAACTTCAAAGCCACTATGAAATGAAATATCTACTTTTTTGATCTTTTCGGTGACATAAAACGCTTCATATAATCCCACTCTCACTCATGAAACAGTATACTGAGAGTATGGTGATCTCATGACGAACCAATAGATAGAAATAAAAAGCTCACTGAATAAAAGTCACAGCACAATTCTGCTCCTTCCCACCTCTATCAACTGATATTTATTTGGTTTACACTTGACCCACAACTGTTATACTGCACCAAAACATCCTATCATAGAGACCCTTAATATAAAATAAACAAGATGCCCTTAGAGTGCTGTCATGTTTTAATTCCAACTGTTTTTATGATATGGAGAAATTGAGGCAAAGTGATTTTTTTTTTCACTCCTCATATCCTTCCTCTCTCCAGCAAGCATTTAATGCCACCGCCGTGGTTCGGCACATGAGGCGGCTGCAGCTTGGCAGCAGCATGGGAAGCAGCATGGACGCCTCCAACCCACCGACCAGGCCGAGCCAGACGCAGAGGCCGGCCCAGAGCCAGAGCCAGAGCCAGGCGGGCCAGAACCAGCCAGCTCAGAGCCAAAACACCGGCCAGGCGGCACAGAGCCAGAGCACCAACACCACCGCCAGCAAAACCTCTTCCACAGACAACAACATAGCAGCTCCCCGCAAGGAATGTGAGTCTGAGTCAGTAGTATCAGTCACAGCAGAAAGTCAAGAGAACATATGTATATTACAAAAAGTTAAAGAACTGATAATTTGATAAAGCCCTCCCCTGAACAGCCATTGTCCAATCCGACTTTAGCAGCTGCAACAAAGCATGGCAGTTTTTCCCCACAAGTTAAAGTGGCGTGTAGAGTGACACATGAAGAGTTCGGAGGGCTGTTTCCAAAACCAAAAACAAAAATGTAGGGGAAAAAAAGTAGAAAATGTATCAAACAGTGTGCTTATCTGCTTTAGGTTTGTCACTATATGTATTGACAATAACCATGATATTTAGAAACGAAACATTGATATCATTTTAATAATACACATACGATTATTTTAATTGAATAATCCAGCGCCTCATACATAATTTCTATTTCCTTCCATTCTGGCGGGCCAAATGCGAACTGGGTTCCTTTTCACTATCCAATAAGTGTAACTGCTCTTTTTGTACAGTTATGGTAACTGACTTTCGAGTGTAATTCATTTGCAAAAAAGAACAAAAAACCCACATACTAGACAAAGATACTAGTTAAAGATAAATTTGACTTACAGCATTATTATTATTATTTTATATAGATATCCATTTCTGTAATATTGTGAACTCTTTTGGCCACAATAACAGTGCAGTGAAAATCTTGTTAGCTTACCTACCTGCTAACTAGGGTTTTTAGTTTCAGTTAATTTTGATTTCGATAGCCCAACAGCCATTAACCTGTAACTAACCCATTGCTTTTTAATACATAAAAAGCAAAGTATAAAATGACATGAAATGCAAGCAGCCTTTCCTTTTAATCCCATGCTCAGTTGACTTAGTGAGCTTTAGTGCCACATCTCAAAGCACTATTCAGTTCGAGATGGTGAAATTTGAATGTTTTGCGATGTAAATGTTGTGCCATTTATTTAGCCTGCTAGCTGTTAACATGTAGAAAAATAGTGCCTGCTGTCTCCTCCCCAATCTCCACTGGTTAGCTAACATTAGCCTACTGAGATGACATCGCTGTGGAAACATGGTGGCCATCGCCTTGGTGAGCTGTTAAAGCCTCATAGCTGTTAATTATGTTAGCACCACTAGGTGTGCTGGCACCGCTAATGGTGCTAACAGAGCTTACAGTTATAACACTGTTGATTATACTAAAGGAGTTTTGTGACTCAAATTGAGCTGCTTACTCATCAAGGTGACCTGGGGGGAGACCAGACAATGGTCGCCATATTTCCACAACAACCCTGTTGTATTGAAGTGACATTAATAGCGTTAATAGCCAAATGACAGACGCTGCTAGCTAGCTCCCACCAAAGCTGGTTAGTGTGCAGTGCTGTAAACTGTAGCAAATTACCCAAAAGACCAACATACTTAAATGGTAATAACAGTTATCCATTGACATCCCTGCTGATGAACCAGCATTACTTTCAAGACCAAGGAGTATTTCATACTATGTTAATTTGTTTGGTCAAAAGTTATAAAAAAGAAACAGTTTTCACACAAGACATCAACTGTTTAGTACTTTATCCCACTGTGTAGGAGTCGGTCCTGAATCCTGCTATATCAGAGTGTAAGCTAACATTAGAGGCTCTGTCCTGCTCTATTAGATGTAGGTAAGTTTACATTTCGGCAACTTGAATGATTATCAGAGATACAGTCACACTGACATTGCTTGGTCTTAAAATTAAAACATTGTTTGTAGATGCAAACAAAAAGCATAAATATAACCTCTTGCTTGTCCAAGAAGTATTCCTAAGAATTGGAGTGGTATATCTGCCACTGCACGTGTTGTGTGAGAATGGAAGGCATAGTAACAAAAACAAAAGGGGGTGTAGCTAAGCTAAGGGTCACTTACAACAATATAAAAAAATGTTTTGCTGCTGATCCATCTGCCGACTCTTCCCTCTCAGGTGTAACTGCACCCGTCACACCCTGCAGTCTGGCATCTGCAGCCTCTTCTCCCGCCGCAGGGGCAGAGCTGAACCGACCACATCCCTCAACGGTTCCCGCACCGGTGCTCACAGAGACCAAGTGACGCCAGGTCCCGCGGGGAACCAGCTGGGAGGCCACAGCGCTGTGAGACAGAGCGACGGAAAGAGACGGAGGACGACAGGAGAGGAAGAGGATCCCCCTCTTCTTCGTTCCTCCCTCTCCTCGCTGCATTTCCACTTGGATGCGCCCCCCAGCAAGTTCCCTGCCCTGCTCCTGGGAGAGCAGAGGACTTTACCTCCACCCCACCGATTCAAGCCACACAGCGCCATACTGTACGCCCACCACCCACCCACAAGGACGCCGTGTAGGATTCCTCCTGCCACAGCAACAGCACGGCCTCTTACTGAGGATGTTTGTACAGCCGGCTGTGATCAGTTGCTGTTTAATGATAAATGGGAGTCGACTGCTTGAGCAGTAATTGGTAGTTCACGGTGGGGCTGGGGGTGTCATATTATTCAATGTCAGTCAACATCAACTTCCCTCTTGAATCTGGTCTTTCCTGCACCATTTTATTTAGCTTTTTTCCAAATTAGGTTTGACTGTTGACAACTGGATTGTTTTATTTTTTATTATTACTGTTGATGTTAAAGGTGCTGTATGTAAGTTTTAACATAATTGTCACACTGATAGTGCAACTTTGGTATAATTACTGTAAATAAACAAGACCACAGCCGAGACAATTGGTCGCCTCCAGCAAATTTCCCTCCAAATGTGACCTGGTGACCACAAAATGCAGAGGGGCTGACAGGTCTTCTTAGTGATGACCTGATTTGTTTACATTAATTTTACTAATGTGACAGTGATTTATTTATGTTAAAACGCTACTCATAGCACCTTTAAGACATTTTATATGTCCTTATGGGCTTGTTTGTCTGTTTGTTTGTGCTTTAAGAAGTGCTTTAAAAGTACCATATGACTGTTGAGATGTGGAAACATGAGTAAGCGCTTTATGTATTTTGCACACAGAGGGTCAGATATGTTCTCAGACACAGATTAGCCGCCATCCACTTATGTTTATCAGAGAGTTGAGATTGTAAACCTTTATAGAAAAAAAAATAACCCTGAGTGGATGTCAGAGCATTGTACAACTTGTTTATTGTCTGAAAGATTCTGATCCGTTTATTATTTTCTTACTTTATAAGACTTTTATAACAATCACCCTTTAAGGGACACACATACAGGTTACTATGAAACATGCAGCAGGTTTAGGATTAGGATAGGATAGGGGTATTTACTGGAAAACTGCCTCCAGTTGAGAATGTTAAAGACTACACAATAGTTTTAGCATTTGATTTCCTAAACCGAGGAGCCACAAGCAGCGCAGTGCAGTTTGAAGCTGGCTAAAGAACACATAATATGTTACAAACCATCTCTGAGATATTTAACTGATAGAGACGCTGTCGCCTGCTGCTGCTGCTGTTCCTTCCCCCCATAAAGAAGCCATGATCTCACCTTTTCGCATCGTCAAGCTGCACCCAGTTCAGAAGTGCTCAGGGAAAACTGCGGCTGCACTGTGAGCTGGTGAATACCGATTTCCTGGTTTAGGTTTTTCTGTCAGTGTTGTTGGTCCTGGTGTTGTGGCATCACAGTTAATGATCCAGCTTGTAAGACGTTAGCTGTGTCCTTATTGCAGTGTTGTAGTGACTCGTGACTTGAATATTGAAGACTCAGACTTGGACTCAAACTTTTCCTCCAAGGACTCCAAGGTGTTTTGGACTTGATCATGTTATGAAGCATAGAGAACTTGATCCACTATTTTAGCTTTTTTAGTTATACTACAGTCCCCAACAGGAGCTTTTTGTTTGACTAAATTGGACGGAACCGCTAAAACAATATGGAGGATAGGTTTGTTCTTGCTGTATCTGATGATCCCTGCCTTTATTACCCGACAGCAGACAGTTATTGCAACCAAAATCACTAGCTTGGTTAGCGTAGCTTGGCTCTCACAATGGTCCAACATTGGCAAATCTCAAGTATTTATCTGAGTAGGGGCAGCTAAGCCAAAATATTTTATGCTCAACAAGTGTCCCGTCGTCCACAGCCTACTTCCAGTTGTACGCTGGGCAGTGGATGAAGTACCAGAAAGCCACACTTATGTAAAACTACAAATAACTTACCAGAAATTTACTCTGATAGAAGTTAAAGTCATCTTTTACAATATTATTTAAGTCAAAATTGTGAAGTATCTGAAATTTACTATGGTTAAGTATCACAAGTCATTTTATGATATCAAATGTACTTAAGTATTGAAAGCAAAAGTACAAGTAAATGCTAATGTTGATTCCTTCTTGACATATACCCCACCTTAAAATGGAGCCTACGAAAATTTAAGTAAAGCACAGATACTCCTATAAAATACTCAAGTACTGTAATGATGTATTATTAATTCATTACGTCACACCACTGTCTGAGTTTTCCAATGTCTCCTTGATCCAATGGCCAGCGGAACCAACCGCCACAAGGGATCGCTAGTCCCTTAAAGGTATACTATGCAGGAATTACCGTTTGTAAACACACATTTAAACTTGGCCCCTCCTCCTTACACGGACTGTACATACACTGCAAGTGACTATTGTAGGAATGTTACATTTGTTGTGATGGAAAAGCCGATACTTTAGCATGCTAACTATGCTAACAACCTACACGTACTTGTCCAACAGAAAACAGGCCAGCTCTGCATCGCTCTACTTCCTCATCATCTCTTTCAGTGTTCACTGGCTAAAGTGAAAGCCAACCTGCTTTGTTTGCTTGACGTTTCACCTTGCTGTGTTTGCATTTTTTTTGTAGGTTCCTCTTGGATGCGTGCTCCTTACGGAGTGGCACTTTGTCACAGCCTTTTTATACAGTCCCAACCTCACCTGCACACTGTGCCCAGAGACATCCCAAACACAGCAAAATACGAAAATACAGGCAGAGGACATAGTCTTCTCGTGGCTCATAAGTGATGGTTGAGAGGGATTACTTCTACATGAGTCTACATTGTTTTTTAGAAAAATCCTCAATAGTACTCCTTTAATGTCTCTTCCGCCATCCATTGGAATGATTGACTTCTGGTATGTATTAATCCAGCACTGCATGAAGTCTTGCATGTGTTGTTAGACATTGTCTTTTTCGCTAAATGCTTCTCAAAAGTTGTACCTGACCACCCTGTTGGTTAACAGTACAGGTCAACTCGTAGAAAATGTATCTGACAACACAAAACATCAGTGACAACCATTCATTTTTGGTCAGTCGAGGCTTTTGTAAGATTTTAATGTCAGATGGAATGACTTAACACCACAGCTTGGAGTCCCTTTCTGAGTACTCTACGATTGACAAGACAGACTGACTTTAATTTGTTGTTGATTGGACCCTCTGACGACTCTGACATGACTGCAGAAGCTTGGCTTGTGTCACTGGTTGTAATGTCCTTTTAGACAGAACTCAGACAGCAGAACTGTACGACGTTGGGTGCTCACTCACACATATCAGATTGTCACGTCTTTGTTAGATGCAATTCTACTGATCCCTTTATTGTGAATTAGCCAAAGACTAGTGCTAGGTACGAAGACAATTTGGTTCATTCTACCTGATGAATTAATGAGAACAGAACTAGTCAGATATGAAGCTGTTCGAGAAACAAGTGGATTAAAACTAAGGGCTGAGAAATTGATCGACCTTTGATCCCTTCCTGATCTGTTGCCATTTACCTTTTTTTATTATCTGCACAGAGTGCTGCTGAAAAGTATCTGCAAAATATTCATAGTGTTCATTTTAATCTGTGTGGTATGTCAGGAGAGTGTGAGACCACAGCTGGATGAGAGTCAAATCACGCTAAAAACGACAGTAAATCAACACTCACCCAAGCTCACTGGAATTCACTCTTGGCTCGCCGCGTCGTTGTGTGTATTAAATTCCACCTAATTGGCACTGAGGTTGACTAAAACAAACCATGATGATTTGTAAGCACTATCCAGTCTAAATCTGTCTCCCTCCTCACCATGTTCTCTGCTCGTGGACAGCAGCACCTTCTTCATTCAGTAAGCTCTGCAAAGACAATTCCACTGTGTTTGGATTTTATGCTCTTCCCCACTGTTTCCTAACCAACAATGTATTAGTCCACATCTCTATACTTCCTGTACATCTATAGTTCTCAGCCCCAAGCTCATTGGCTC